>NW_010729084.1:1420488-1488641 GCF_000365185.1 Nelumbo nucifera | reverse complement strand
GAACTGGCCTCTCTTCCAGGGGCTGCCTCTACGGCTGCTCTGCTTTCCTGCTGCTGGATTCGGGAGCATCTATACTTTGCTCCTCCTGCCGACCTGCTTTATTATTATTATTTTGTACAAAATTTCTTAAGTATCCACGACGGATGAGCTCCTGTATCTCGTCGCAGAGGTTTTTACAACTCTCGGTACTATGTCCGTGATCTTTATGGAAGCTACAATACAAGTTCTTATTCCTTACATTAGGGTCCCCTCTCAGCCGGGGTGGCCACTTCACGTACGGGGCGTCCTTTATCGCCATAAGGGTCTCGGCCCACTTTGTGTTCAGAGGCGTGTAGTCTGTCCTCTCTGCTGGTGGAGGTCGGAAAGGCTGACCTAGCCTTGCCCCCCGAGCTGGGTCTTTTTTCTTCTTGTTGTCCCCCTAGGTCAAGGACTCGACTTCCCTTTTTCTTTTTTCAGGGATCTGCTCACCCTTCTGGTTGATTTCATCCTCCGTCCCTATAAATTGGTCTGCAATCTTGAGGAACTTGGTAACCATCTTGGGCCGATTAACAACCATGTGCCACTTGAATTCTTTGTGCGTGATGCCTCTCTTGGCCGCTGTAAGCCGAATTGCAGGGTCTAGGTCGGGTATCTGTAAACAAGCGTCATTGAACCGCTTGATGTAACTCCGGATAGATTCTCCTTCCCTCTAGACTATGCCAAGGAGGCTCTCCCAGGTTCTCGGGCACCGCTTGCTGGTGACGAAATGAGAAGTGAAGACTTGCACGAATTGCGCCCAGCTTTTTATTGATCTGGGTGCAAGGTTCCTGTACCATGTGCGGGCCACTCCTTTGAAAGTGGTGGAGAAATCCACGCACATGCAGGACTCATTGGCCCTTGCCAAGTGCATCTGCGATTGGAAGGTGTCAACATGGTCATTCGGGTCGAACAATCTGTCATATTTTTCTAGGGGAGGTAGTTTGAAGTCCTTGGGCATTGGGACGGCCAAGAGTTCCGGAGACAGAGGGGATGGTACAGAGAGGAGCGGAGTGGCTTTCGCTTTGCCCAAGCTTACCTCTTCTTTTCCTTTGAGTTCGGGCAAGTAGTGTGTTGCAGTTCGGCGAGCTGGGCGACGTCTCCGCTGCTTTTTTGTGGGCTCCGCATTGGTGCTACTGGCCTCGGTATTGTCGGGCACAGTTTTTGCAGGGAGGGGGACAGATTGCTGGTGATGGCTGCGGATAAAGGGATCTTGCTTGGAGTCTGCGGCCAAGACCTCGAACCGGTTCTCCACAAGCGGGGCCACGAATTCGGAAAACTGAGGTGATGCGGGTCTGGTAGGCAGGGACCCTCCCAACCTGATTGCGCACGGCGAGGTAGGGGTAACTGGTCTTTCCTTCCTCCCAAGGGATGAGACTTGACTCTTGAGAGGATTCTAGGTCTAAGAGGTCTCTCCCCGGCGAGAAGGACATTCGTTCTGACAGTGAGGCTTGGCTTGTTGTGCAGCCGGATGTCGAGGAGGAAGTGGTTACTAGGTCTGAGGCAGCGGAGGAAACTGCTACTGGTAGTGATGCTGAGAAACTTGGTGCAACACTTGCTGCTAATATAGTTGGAATTGCTGGACCTGTTGCATCTGAGCTTGCATAGCTCGCATGCATTGCACCAGGTTTTCAAGCTAGTTTTGGGTGGTCACCGGAGGAACAAGGGAGGGTTCGGTGAAGGTTGTTCCAACCGTGAAAGGGAGTGGAGCATTCACGGGTTCCTTTGTCTAAGGCACGTTTAGAATGGGAACTCCATCCGCAAAGAGGGGGACGATGAACTGTCCAATACACACCGCTGGGACCTGGAGTTGGTCCCCGGTGGTGTTCATTTCTGCACTACGTCCGGCGTTGCTAGAGGAAGCCATGAGAACTGAAGTCTGCAACGTTTTGGTGGAAGGCTTTTTGAAGCGTTCCCACAGACAGCGCCAATTGATGATGCACGACCTGGTCACTCCTACCTGGAAAGGGGCCACACTCCAAGCTGGCGACGGACGGTACCTGAGAAGAGGAAGAGGATGAAGGATTCTCGGGGAGCTCGCCCGGCGGGAACACTCCGATGCTTAAGTTAGAACTCTGAGAGAAAATTGTAGAGAAGATGAAGAAAGCTAGAGTGCAGATAGCGTGAATGCAATTGCCTTTGTCCCTTGGGGATCGGGGCCTTTTTATACTGATGCCTTGTTAATTCTGGCGTAACCACCACTGACTCTCTATTGCAGCCGTTACTGCCAGACCTGAGGTAGTGGGCGCAGGGGACGCTTGCCAGAGCCTGGCACGCACGACGCCGCCTGGCCAGAGACGTGTGCAGTCTCCAAATCTGGCATGTACGTTTGTCAGGCGATACACTGAGTTACCTGGTGCCGAGCTACTACTGACATATCGAAGTGCTTCTACCCGAAGTAAGTCTTTGAGGCAGTTACTTAGGTTTGGGCAGGAGCCTACTGGTGAGCTTACCCGGAGTGCCTTCACTTCGGGATGTTCCTTACCCAGGGATCTTAGATCGGGATGCTCCCTTCTTGAGGGGGAGCTCGGGGGCTCCTCACTGAGGGGGAGCCCGGGGGCTCCTTACTTGGGAGGAGCTCAGGGCTCCTTACTGAGGGGGAGCTCGGGGGCTCCTTACTTGGGAGGAGCTCGGGGCTCCTCGCTGAGGGACCTCGGGGTGCTCCCCTTTTGGGAGAGAGTTTGGGGTAACCTAAATACTACCTTGTAGCAAGCTACTGCCCGTGCCGAGCTGTCAGGCTAGGCTCCTACGAGCTCATCACGCCAAGTCGCGGCCAGGCTGTTATGCCGAGTTGTCACTTATGTCGAGTCATGTCCACGCGTCCCCCTATTATGAGGTCGAGCCAAATCACCCTCCATCATAAGGTAATAGGTGTTTGGAAATGTTTAAAATGACCCTAGAATCATTTGAGACAACGAGGGTTAGTGAAAGATAGTAGATACGTATTAGCTGATGAGCAGGTTAGAATTCTTTTAAAGATCATAGGACACAACAAATCAAATCGAGATACTGCAGACCACTTTCAACACTCTAGGGAAATCATTTCACGACACTTTAATTCCACATTGAAGGCAATTTGTGAATTTGGGAAGGAAATTGTACGAGCCGGTGATCTAATTGTTGTACCACCTGAGATACTCAACAATCCAAAATATTATCCATGGTTCATGGTATCTCATACTATATGAGAGATATTATTTTAATTCTTTATTCTTCAATAAAAAATATATCACCAAGCTTGATTATTTTTTCATATGCAGAATTATGTAGGTGCAATAGATGGAACACATGTTCATGCTTGTGTTTCATCTGGTGATCAAGTTCCATTTAGGGGAAGAAAATCAACAACCACCCATAATGTGATGTGTGCATGTTTGTTTGACATGCTCTGCACTTTTGTTGAGACAGGATGGGAGGGTGCTGCACATGATTCAAGAGTTTTCTTGGAAACAGTTCAGAACCCCGCCAATATGTTCCCGCTACCACCAGAATGTTAGCAAAACTATCAAATAACCCACTGGAATTTTGTATTCAATACACTAACATCTGTGCTATCATATAGGAAAATATTATGTAGTTGACTCGGGTTATACAAATATGCCTAGAGTTTTGTCTCTATATCGATCAGAGAGATACCATTTCAGAGACTTTTAAGGAAGAGGTGGTCGACCCAAGAATGCCGAAAAGTATTTTAATTATGTTCATTCTTCATTGAGGAATGTCATAGAACGTTGCTTCGGTGTCCTTAAGGCAAGATTCCCAACATTAAAATTGACGCCTCCATACCCACTTCACAAGCATATTAGAATTGTATTTGCTTGTTGTGTGCTACATAATTTCATTCGACTATCGAGAATACAAGATGTATTTTGGTGTGGTTTCCTTCAAGATGGTGTTCCTATTGAAGGAAAGGGAGGAATGTTTCATGGTACAACACCGACAACTATCGACGTAGGATCCCAAGCATCTAGGCGGATGGAACAAGTTCATAATGAAATTATGTTCAAAATGGCTGATCATTACAACTTACGTGTCAATTGCACCTGCCCAAGAAGTATACATAGGAGGCAATCAAATTAATTAGGGATTTCAATGAATTATTGAACAATTAATGGTTATGTGTTTTTTAACTATATAATTATGGCATTGGTATGTTCTTGACTAGTGATCATGTGCTTGTAGGAAATTTCACAAATTAGATGTTAGGTCAAAAATAATTTTATTGTGATGTGATGTGATGTTCAATTGTTTTGTTATTTAGTAATGGCAACAAATCTAAGGGCGCCGATGTGTCCATGTGGCCATGGACGTATGAAATTGTGGATGGCAAAAACTGAGAAAAATTATGGAAGATGGTTTTATAAATGTCCAACCGGTGAGGTATAAGTCCAATACCCAAAAGCCCATATTGATCAATATTTGTGTCTAACATGGATTGAAAATTATTAACATTTTTTTTTCTTCTAGCCACATGAATATGACTTCATGTGGGCAGATAACTACACCCCAGAAGAACGCGAAGTCCGCATCATTGAACAACATAATATTGCTCATGAACATGCAGATTACAAGAAAGAGCGGGTTGTTGCAATTGGGGCTTGTTTTTGTTGTTGTGCCATGATGTGTTTGATCCTGTTTTTACTAATTTTGATTATCATTTTGTTGGTCTGGAAGTAGAATAGATACCACTAGAAGTGGGGTTAGTATACCTCTATCATGAACTAGTGTATGGATTTTCCATTTTGGATATGCTTTGTAGTTACACAATGCTAAAGTTGTAATATTAAAATTAAGGTTATTATGCTATTAACATGTACAAAAATGAATGTATAAGTGGGCCCACTAATGGTATATATAGGTGGGTCCCACATTACATATTATATATATGTTGAAATGTATGTGGGGCCCATATTACGTATTAAGCATATGTTTAAATGTATGTGGGACCCACATTGAAAAAATAGTTTTGGACTCCATAATGAGGGATATATAGTTGGAATTGCATGTGGAGCCCAGACTATTATGCCTATGTTGAAATGTTTCTTGGGTCCACGTTACATATTATGTATGTTGATATTTATATGGAACCCACATTGAAAAAATAGTTTTAGACTATAATGAAAGATATGTATGTGTGGGGCCTACATTGGAAAAATACACGCAAGACCATTTATGGTGATTGCATGTGGGAATTACAACTATGGAATGCACATTTAGACCTATATGTGGGTTCCACATGTATTAAATGTAATGGTTTGTTGGCTCACATATGAGACATTTATATATTTTCATCTCATTATTAAACGGTCTCCCAACTTTTATGATATTTTCAGAAATTTATTAAAAATGTTTCAATCAAAAAATCTTTAGTCTTCCCGGATCTATTTGCAAAAGCCCAACAGGTTTTTTAACGATCGGATCTTCCAATAGGTCTTCTGAAAAAGATTTGCCAAAATGGCACTAAGATGCCCCCTTTAGGACTTTCCGTAAAAGGGGTTAGTTTTGTATGTTGATGTTTTTAGTGAATCCTTTTATACTAAAAAAACATCATCGGATATATATTATACAAGTGGATTTTTTTTCTTTGAGCCTAGACATCTGTACACAATTCTCTCAACTGTCAATTACGTGGCACTGTTTGGGATATCAGGAACACTAGAAATCCATGTATGTTGAGACGTGGTATATCACACGATCCGCGTCAACGAAGAATGAATCAAATTGTTGCCCACATGGACGGTGTAGAGTTTTCAGTACCGCATCAATCGGCAGTTTTTGTGTCGCTATTCGGAACAGTATTTAATTCCCATAATACCCTCATGCACCATTTGGAGTTGAAACTGCAATTCACAATAACCTCCTGAGCGGAAACCCCAAAGACGATTTTGTCCTTTATTGCCATAACCGACTTTTACTCAAGTGACTGAAATCGCAAAACAAACGTCGTTCCTGGTCTCTCTTCACCATCTCCGCCGATCCACCTTGAACATGTCTTCCTCTGCTCCGGTCATGCTTAACAGCGATGGTACCACCGGAAAGGCTGCCCAGGCGGCCAACCCCGGCCGTTTCATTTCAGTCTACAGCGAACTTCAGACAAACCGGCTCAACCAATGTCTTCCTCTTCCTTCTGTCCTTAAAAACCCTTTTAAGATCGTTGAAGGTCCTCCTAGCTCCTCTTCTGGAAACCCAGGTCATTATCTCTGAAGAAGGAAGACTTGCTCGGTTTAACACATTTATGTTTTTCGATGCAGTCAATGAGTTCTGCGTTGTTATTCCATCTTTTCAACTTCAGTTTTTCCATTTTACGTTTGCAGACGAAATCGCTAAGCTTTTTCCCAATCTATTCGGGCAACCTTCTTCAACGTTGGTCCCTAGCGAAAAGGAGACACTGGCATCAGATCAAAAATTGAAAATTGGTGTTGTGCTCTCTGGAGGCCAGGCTCCTGGAGGACATAATGTCATTTGTGGAATTTTTGGTAAGGATCTTTTTCCTTCTACCTTTTTCTTTCTTTTTTGTACTTTTGAGGGGGAGCTAAGATGGAAGAATTCTGCTTGTTTGGTTTTTCTTTGGTAAAATTTATTATTTTCCTTTGGGTTTAGATTACTTGCAGGATCGTGCTAAGGGTAGCACACTGTATGGATTCAAGGGTGGTCCGGCTGGGATCATGAGGTGCAAGTATGTGGAACTGACCGCGGACTATATCTTTCCCTACAGAAATCAGGTGAGGCTCTTAATTTGTTCGAAACAAATCAATCTGAGCGTATACGGACTTTTGATAATCATGTAAATCCACTACAGTCTACAGATCTTCTTGAGAAAAAAAAAAGGTAGTACTTACCGTGCTTCAAATGGGTGAAATGCTCGATAAAGTAGGATATTTGAGCTTTTTTGTGTTCACCAATTACAATGTTTTGCTTTTTGATGTGCATGGGCATCATTGGAACAGACTTCATAATGGTGATTGAGAGAAACTGAATCCAGTTCTAAACTAATTCGGTTGAACAAGTATTCATATGTATAAAGTCGGTATATGATTCGTTGAATGTGTGCGTAGACAATGTTAACTTCGTGGTTTCTTACAATATTTAACATCCTCGGTTCTGCATGCAGTATGCATGTGAAGGTCTTCTATAGCATTGTGGATTTCTGCGTTATGTATGTATGCGTATATGCTTGTGTGGGCATGAACATGCAATAAATAAGACAGTGGCAAATAAGAAAGTAGTGGTTGCATATAATACTTCCCCATATGTATGACAATTTTTTCATTAGAGATCTCTTTCAAGTGACTAGATTTGAATTCTGTGAACAGGGTGGATTTGACATGATACGTAGTGGAAGGGACAAGATTGAAACTCCAGAACAGGTGTGTCTCTTCTACTTCCTTAAAGATGTTCAGGAGTTCAGTCAATATGTTTTGTGAATTGTAATCAGTCGATAATTTACTGGAAGATCTATATCTTCTAGATTTAGCTAAGGAGGGAGGTAATAACGAATCTGCATGCTTTATTATGCTTTTTCAGTTTAAGCAAACAGAAGAAACAGCAATGAAGCTTGATTTGGATGGGCTTGTTGTTATTGGTGGAGATGACTCAAATACAAATGCATGTCTCCTCGCTGAAAACTTCAGGTATAGTTTCTGATACTTGTGCACATTCTTGCCTTTGGATCTGCATAATTGTTACAATTTAAAAAAAAAAAAAAAAAAAAAACTCTGTTTACTTATGTACTAGAGGATCCCCTAATGCGCTTTTGCACATTTTTTTTACCAATTAGGGAAAAAAAGATGAAAACACGAGTAATTGGATGTCCAAAGACCATCGATGGTGATCTAAAGTGCAAGGAGGTTCCTACAAGTTTTGGGTTTGATACTGCTTGTAAGGTGATCATGTTTATAGCTTCAATTTCTACACTTCTTTCATATCGTTTTACTTTTACCTATTGTAGTTTGGCAATATAGGCCAAATTTAACTTAAAATAATGAAGTATATGTCCTTTCTCATTGAAAATATATTGGCCTTTAAAATGTTTATCAAATAAGTAAATCTTGTTTGTAATAGATGTTCGCAGTTTGGTTCTTAGATTCTGTTGGAGCATTTGATATGATAATTTTAATACCATTCTTTTATGCAACAAATCAAAGATATAAATTAATTTCATTGTTTGAAAAGCATGGAGGATATTTTAAAAGAAAGTAACGAAAAGCCTGATTTTGTCAGTTGGTGGGTTGAGGGAATTGGTAGGGGAGGGACGAAGGTGTTTTTCATTATTCTTTGTTCTGTTTTTCTAATTGGTTGTGGTGATATTGTATTGAAAGGAAGGTGGAGCTGAGTCTATTTGCTTTAGGATTATTGGTAACGACTCAATACCAAGATTTTACCTTTTTATTCTTTTCTCATAATGAATTTCTCTTTTACCACCACAAAGAAAAAACCTGATGATTCTCAAAACTATACAGGGCTGTTGACACAAAGCATCTCTATACAGTTATATTTAGAACCAATAGATGCTTCCTTCTACAAAATAGCATAAATAAATGATTAGTTATTATTGCTTTTACAATCCCGAGCCTCTTTAGAAAGGAAGTCAAATGGGGACAAAAACTTCCCTTTGGTAAAATGATTATCTTCCCCAAAAGACCAAAAGGCATCTATATCTTCAAAGGTAGCAAAGAGAATTAATTGCCAACATTTTTTATAAAAGCTTATTAAGGGCTTTATTCTACTTTTCTCATTCCCTTGATCCTGTTCCCTCAATTTGGAGGGGAAGTAGGTTGCTATTTAGTAGGTTTTGGTGGTGAAGAAAATAACCAATTGAGAAAGATGGAGTCTTCTTATGTGACAGTATTCATTACTTGTGTCGTTATCTAGTTGACTAATGCTATGATTTTTTCTTTGTTGTTTTGATTTTTTTTTTGTCAGAAGTCTCAATGTAAGAAGATGATTTTTTGCCATTTTAAACCTTTTATTAAGATAGTTTCTGAATCCTGGGTGAGAGGCTGTATGGTGTCCAAATTGATCTTGATGTTATGTATTAAAGTGATAGCAACAAAGTCCTTGCAGATGCATTTAACTCCACCCCTGTGCAACTTGTAAACTAGCCATTGATATATTGATTTTTTATTGGTACTGGTTTTATTCTGGCTGTGCAGATATATGCAGAAATGATAGGTAATGTTATGACAGATGCTCGTTCAACTGGAAAATACTACCACTGTAAGTTCAATGGTTCTGAAATTTAGCATAATCAACCGATTCAGCTCTACATTTTATTCCTGTTTCTCCATTTTGTAAGCATGCTTTGTTAGTAACCTATGATTCCTAGACTCTTCATTCTACTTCAAGTACCTGTGCCAGATATGACATGAGATGGCCATGGCTATGGCTAATGAGTTAATTCTTCCAAATCCTTGCTCCTTTTTTTGATGCCATGTTTTGATGGATTAGGTGCTTATCCAGTATCCACTTTATTGGACAAGAACCGTACACAAATTATGAACTGATACCATTAAATAAATATTAATATTAGAAGTTGAAACATGAATGAGTACAATGCTCAAGAAGAAAGTACCTCTTAAACCTCAAACATTGTGGGTTTTCTAAATACAGTCATTATGAGTTTTCAATTGTCATGTTTGATTTTCTATTCTTTATTTTGTTGTTGACATGTCTGTTTTTAGATATCAACAATGGGGTATAGCTAAACTAACACAACTTACTTGCATAATTGGAAAGTAATATTTATAATCCAGTGTATAATCTGTGTATATACTTATAGTTCGCAGATTAGCTTTACAATTTTGCACCCATGTTCATGTAACATAGGCAGTAATTATTTTATGTAAAATCATCATGTCCAAAGATTGTTTGTACTGCACAAGTCTTTTTCCTCCTGTTATTTGCTTGTCTCTTTAAGGTAATACCTAATTTTCTCTGTCTCTGCAGTTGTGAGGCTTATGGGGCGTGCGGCTTCTCACATTACATTGGAGTGTGCATTGCAGACTCACCCAAACATCACAATTATTGGTGAAGAGGTAGATGGTGAAGTTTTCTTTGGTTCACTTTCAGATGAGTTGGTTGCTTCCAGCTTTTCATGTTTCATAGGAGGTGTACTTTCTCTGTATAATTAGTTTTCTCATTTTAACTATTACAATGCAAGTTGCTTTGACTGCATAACAACAAATATTTTCCCCCATCAAGTCTTTGCAGAATGTGAGTGTCAATACACAAAGATTCCCTACTCTGCAGTTTTAGCTAACAAAGTGTCCTTTGCCAATTTTACAAGGCATTTAAATGGAATCGAAGATCTTTATCTCTTCCAAAATCATATGATAGTCAGCATTGCTGTAATTTTCAATAGGATGGAAAGCACTTAAAATTTATTGCATATGATTTCTTCAAATACCATCAATAACTGGCACACAAATTGAAAACCCATAACAACCAACCATTATCTTTTCTTTTGTTGTTGTTTCACATTTTTCAATCCAATATACTTCTTTTTATCTTTAATGAATGAAATATTTCTGTTGCTATTAAAGATGGATTTTACTCATTTTCCAGACAATTACTTTTCTATGATGGTCTAGTTATCTTCTTCTCTTCCTCAACAATGCCTTTCATAGCCCATTTTAAACTCTTATTTTGCGCATGAATTTTAAGGTCCTAGCAATCCTTTTCTAATAGTAACCAAAAAAAGTCTTTTGAATTATAAGGATTCACAAAAAAGACAAAAGTAATTTCTTCTTTCTAGTATGTTATCCTCTACACCCAAATGTTCTTCTGTCTAGTACAGAAACTTTTTTGTCTGAGTAATATAAAATCTCTTATTTAAATGGACTTATGTCTTTGAGAGCAAGAGACCAGCTACTTGTATCCAATTCCTCTCTCTACAAACTCCAACAAACTGCAAAGGGAACCATACCACAAATAGAAATGATATTACTTCCTGAGACTGAAGGTCCACACCTGAACAACTCAATGAATAGAGGATGGAATGGTCGAATTAACTTTAAACATGGAATAATTGAACTGCCATAGCAAGAAGGTGTATGATTGCAAAAGGGAACATGTGAACCGCCAGTTTCTCAACAACTTCATACCCTTAACATCTCATGGTGAAGACCTCTTTGGTTTAAGTCATTGGCTTTGAATTCATGTGTACATTCTTCAAGAATCTGCTTTATAACCTTCAATGATTGCTTTTGGGATTGATGTTTTTTTAGATTGTTAACAACTTGAAACTAGGGGCATTGCTTGGTCTGGTGGGAAAGTCTTGAGGTGACAATCATGAGAATGTAGTCCAGAATGGTCACTTCGTGCAAAAAGTGCTGGAGGTTAGGTCTTAATCCAGTCCACTCCTCCCATGAACCTAGATAGTGGGACCTGCATTGTGTAATGGCCTCTTTTTTTTACCTTTTTGATTGCCAGGTAATGGCCTGAAGGACTTTGGAATTGATACCTATGGAGTTCTCTTTATTGAGGTTTGGTCTGGAGATATTTTGCGTTTGTGTGTGTGTTTTCTTTATTTTTTTTCCTGGTAGGTGTTTGGGACAGTTTAGTTACTCTAGGTGGTTAGCAATATTACTTGGTATGTGGCACTGCTATAAAGTGTTCAAGTGTCAAAAGATGTTGGCATGTGGAATCCCAAAAATCTTGGCAACAGGACGCTACCATAATTAAAAGCATGAGGGTCTCTTCGATAACAGTTGAAATGGCTGAACTGAATAGCTTATTGCTTTGTCTTTTAGTGAATGTTTCTATGGGGGTTGTGGGATCCTTAATGGCTGAAACTGAAGTTGGATGGAATATTATACCCTTGAATATTTTACTATTTAATTATTTTGTCCATTAAAAGATAAAGCAATAAGTTTCTCAGTTCGGCAACTTCAGCCATTATCAAGCCCCTAGGTAAAACTGAAAAGTTTTAACATGATGTTCAAATAATGGCTAAAAGCATTGAGCATTTAGCTTAAATGGTAAAGCGCTAGCAGAAATATAACTAAAAAATATACAATAGTATAACCAAATAGAAAAATATGGTTCATGATTCATAAAACTACATGGGCCATTATTTTTTAAGCATATGCAAGCCAAAATATTAGTATATATGGACTATGTATTACTTGGTTAAATGGGCTTCAATGAGCATCTTGGAGAAGGATAGACTAATAGAACTTGCTAAATTATGTTCACTGTAGATTGTTTAATTTTCAAATGCCAGATTCTTAAGATGAGATAGGCCAAAAGAAAAAGATATGATGGAGCAATAGTCTTACATGCGAATAATGTAGCTCAATCTAATAAAGCATAATATATGCACATCAACAATGCTAGACACCCCATCTCTTTACTGGCTTACATGCCTTGTTACTTACCTCTAAATAATAGACCAAGCATTCATGTCAATGCGTTGTTTGTAAAAAAGTAATCTTTCGTGCATTCAGTTGAGGTTGCATGAAGACTGTCTGTTTTGCTCTTCTCAAGCCACATTTTGGTTGTTGTTGCCCTCTATCTTCTTGAATAGTTAAGGTGAGAACATGTTTATACAGTGATTTAAAAGGCATGCCTAGGTGAACAGGCGAGGCGCATTTCAGGGTAGGTGCCTCACCCAGGTCCTAGGTGCATGCCTGGTGCACCTTGCGCCTTAGCCCAGGCATGCACCTTTTGAAACTTTGACACATTTTTGTTTTCTTGTGTCTAGCTGCTGGGCTGGGGGCTCCGCCCCCAGACCCCTGTGCCATGCCCTTGGAGGCAAGCCCAAACAAGTCCATGTTAGGTCTTAAATCATTAGTTCTCACACAAAAAATAATGATTTTATAGTTTGAATTGCTTTTTATGAAGACGTTTTATTAGGATGAATGAATGAACAACATTACCAAATAGGTGGTGGCACAGGGGGCATGGACTTATTTGGGTTTGCCTCCAGGGGCATGGTACAAAGGCAGCTTGTAGAATCAGGAATGTAATGTCTTACATCACATTAGCTACTTGAAGTAATGCAATTGAGAAAAAAAGTGATTGTGAGTTTTATGTGCTTGAAAATGTTTTATATATTTGATTTTATTTTTAAACTCTCATTTGAATATGCTTTACATGTTATATTTATGTATTTTAATATTAGATAATAGGTTTTTAAAACATTTATTTTAAAATTAAAGTTTATATTTTTATTAATATTATGTTTAATAATTTTTTGATTTTTTTCTTTTTTTTTATTTTTTAGCCTTTTTTAATTGTGTACCTTGCTTAAAAAGGCGTTCGCCTCGCGCCTTGCACTTTTAAAACACTGTGTTTATAAGAAGTGAAACAAGCAAGTGGAGTACCTTCTTTAGGATACTAGGTACATGTGGCTAGAGGTTGGAAATTTGTAGTAGAGCCAACCAGGATTCTTGATGCAACTTTTTTTTAAATAAATAGATTATAGATATGGTATTTTCTCAGATAATTTAAAAAGTCCCTTTTTGCACTGCTCTTTAATTAAACAATTTCTTGATGCAGGTTTCTGCTAAGAAGCAGACACTGAAAAATGTTACAGACTATATCACAGATATAATATGCAAACGTGCTGAACTTGGCTTTAACTATGGTGTTATACTCATACCAGAAGGCCTAATTGATTTCATTCCTGAGGTATTAATAAGGATCTTACTTTTACTACTTATTTTCCTGTTCCCATAAGTGTCACTATAGGTGAAGATATCAAGTCTATGGTGAGCTGAATAAAATCTATGGTGAGTTGATGTTTCTGTGCCACTTACAGGTGCAACAGCTTATTGCAGAGCTGAATGAAATCTTAGCTCATGGTGTTATAGATGAAGATGGACTGTGGAAAAAGAAGCTCCGAGATCAATCTCAGCAGCTTTTTCTATTTTTACCGAAAGCAATTCAAGAACAATTATTGCTTGAAAGAGATCCACATGGAAATGTTCAGGTGTTTATTTTAGGTTATGTTTGATTTGTTTCAACTTCATTAATGTAGTTGTGTGGGAATTAATCTAGTTTAGTGATTGTTTTTGTTATTTGTTGATTTACTCATTTAGGTTGCTAAAATTGAATCGGAAAAAATGCTCATACAAATGGTTGAGACTGAGTTGGAGAAAAGGAAGCAGGAGGGTACATATAAAGGCCAGTTCAAAGGACAGTCCCACTTTTTTGGGTAATTATCTCAGTGCTAAAAACCATCTTCTAATCAATTGTACCCTAGATATGTAATGGAGCCATACCCATCTTGAGGGATCATTGTTGGTTCATATGATCTATAATATGAATATATGATTGACATCTGAGGAATTGGTCAAGATAATTCATTACAATGCTTTACATGAGAACCAGAAGGTCATAGTCCTCGTTTTTCGTGTGAATTCTTATCTATATTTTATTTCCATTTCCAGTTATGAAGGAAGATGTGGTATGCCAACAAACTTTGATTCTACCTACTGCTATGCTCTTGGTTATGGCGCTGGTGCCCTCCTCCATTCTGGAAAGACGGGGCTCATATCCTCGGTTTGTGCTTTCATCCTTTGTTTTTGTCATTCTTATATTTCTTCATTCTCCTTGCTGTCATGGTTGTTTTATTCTGTTCAAATGAGACAATCATCATCTCTGAGCAAAATTTTTTGATTAATATCTATTATTGAATATCCAGGTAGGTAATTTGGCTGCTCCAGTTGAAGAGTGGACTGTTGGTGGGACTGCATTAACATCCTTGATGGATGTAGAGAGGAGACATGGTATATGAACCTCATTCCTTTTGACATCATATAATGGGGAATAATCTCTAATTTCCATCTCAAGATTTAACCACATCTACATTGATCAAATTTTAACTGTCATAGGATTCTGAATATCTGAGAGCGTAGTTACAGGATTAAGGGGAAAGTATCACAGGGAATTATACAATGAAGATTTTAGAATGCTGAATTGGGAACATCTTGCTTTTGATAAATCAGGCAGAACCCCAGTAAAAAGATAAAAGACTGCTACTTACAAACAAAAGAATGAATATAGAGGATTTAAAAAAAATAATAATAATAATAATAACTATCGGGTCTGCCCCGTTTATCAGAAATGGGGTGTGCGGTTCTTCCTTTAACAACTAAGATCCACAATTTTACTTATAAAGGGGAAAGGGGAACACAATCACCTTTTCAGCGCAAGGATGCAGGTTAGACCAAGAAAACCTTTTGAAAAGATAAGGAAAATTATATGTAATGCAGAAAGAGTGAATATAAACGTTCTCAATGCTATATGCTGAAAAACAAATCCCAACCTCTATCTAAGATCTATTGAATTCTACGCTAACTCAATTTAACTAATATAGAATTTGAACTTATGGGAACTTTAGTTATACGGTGTTTAGTTACTAGGGCGTTTAGGGGAATTTACAGTTAAGGACATTGAGCTGAATTTTCTTATTGCCTTATTTCTTTTTTACTTTGAACTTTAATCTTCTTTTCTAAAAGTTGAATCTGTTTCCAGGTAAATTCAAGCCAGTGATCAAGAAGGCAATGGTGGAACTTGAAGGTATTTTTTTTAATATTCTCTTAATTTGTTTTCACTATGTCGTATATTGTTTGATAGCAATTTGGTGGTATTATTCTGGTACCCAAGTTGCTATGATTATTGTGATTTTAATTTTTAAGCACCTTCAGCTATGTTATAGGCTGACTGCAGAACTGTGATTTAAGCCAAACTTGAAAAGTTTAAGTAATCTTTTTTTTTTATAATAAAAATTTTCAGGTGCACCATTCAGGAAGTTTGCATCCTTGAGGGAAGAGTGGGCCTACAAGAATCGATACATCAGTCCAGGTATGTTATAAGATTTGCTCTGGGCAATTTTGCCACTGATAAATTACAGATGTCAAGAATTTTGGTTGAAAAGAATAAGAAAGTAATTTACTTGGGGACTCCCAAGTTGACCCAGTTGAATTGGTCTTGTCTTAGATGCTATGCATCAATTATCATCATCTAAGCGGCTAAGCCTTGTTCCAACTATATGGGGTCGGCTACATCCTGTTCTGTTCAATGCCATATCCATCGTTAAATCATGGGCGCAGGAATGCAACTTTAAATTTGTAATCCTTGGCAAACAGAGATCTTCTGTTTGTGTACTAGCATTTTAATTGCTCATTGTGTCTTGATATTTATTGATACAGGTCCAGTTCAGTTTATTGGCCCATCATCTAATGGCATCAATCACACTCTGCTGTTGGAGCTTGGAGCCCAAGCTTAAGGAATTACTGTCTTCATGTTCATCTTTCGCAAGAAGAGAACAGAGTCAAGAAGTGAATTTGTAGATGTACATGCGGCCATGGGTGAATAAAGTCTCTGCCCCGAAAGCCTTGGCAAGATTGCTTTCTGAGTAAGGGAGGCAGGGGAGGGGGTGAGGAGTTATATATTTGAGTGCCTCATTTTTGTGAATCAGTATGCAGGTTTGTTGGATGTGTTAATACATGCATTAAGCAATTTAAATGGGATTTGTACCCGATTTAAGAAAACCAAAGATAGCCTATATTCCCCCTTGTTTGGGTCTAGATTCATTGCTAGATCCCCAATAGAAATGCAACACTTGTCTAGTATACATGTGAATGCAGCCGATGTGGGAATCAAGCAGATCTGGACTGGCTATTATTATGTGTCGCCATCCTCTTCATTTGTTGGTCTCTCTCTCTCTCTCTCTGAGTCAATCAGCAATTCCTACTCACCAGTTTTTAAATTTTCGACTGAATCAAAAATTCCTTTGCTTGTTTAAATAGATGGAATACTTTTATTACCCAAAAAAAAGATGGAATGCTTCAATATTTCTGCCTTTTTTAATTCTCTGGAATCGTATTTTATGCTCACTTGTAAGTTGTCAATGCCAGTATATGCTTCCCCATAACTTGCAAAGTGAGTGAAGACAAATTGAGAATGAGAAGGACCATTTTAATCTAGCCAAGAAAACATAATAGGCTGGGCGGAGACCCATCATCCATCAACTCTCTACTTGAATAGTGGTTCTTTTTGGTTTCAGCTTTCAATTAAAGGACTTAAGGTTACAATCACATCCAGTTGTCATTGGGTGAGGAGTGAGAGGGAGTAATCAATTCATTTGGTTAAAAAGACTTAAATCCCATCATTGCAAGTCGTTATCAGGGACGAGAGACAAAGAGTAAGTGGTCATTTTACTTCTGAAGGATTTCAAATCAAATCAACGCTAGTTGTTGTTTATCGCTTTTCTTTTGGTTCTTTTGGGGGGATGACGGTCTGAGTTATTTGTTAATAATTCATCCATGTCAATTCCATACTCCATACATGCAAGGGAAAGAGAGCGATGTTTCCCTAGAGACTAGAGTCCAAAGAGTTGATGCTAACATGATTGAACCAGCTTAACTACTTCCAAAATTGAATATAGCTAGAGAATGAAATATATGTGGCCAAGACTTGTTGACAGGTAACATTCCTCTGGTCCTCACCTCCCAACTTGGCATACTTAGCAATAGTCAATAGATGCCGGTGCTAGATCAGATACAGAGATATTACTACGGATTAAAAGGTCAACAGTTCATTAGTATAAGTAAATTGTCAAAAGGGTCCATAGTATCATTGTTGCCAATTAAATTAACCCATTTAATCGTTTCATTCTCTTGGCTGGTTTCTGCTGCAGGCTTTGATAGGTTGGCCATTGAAGATAATATTTGCTCTTGAAAAGGTTCGTGGTGGACCTATGGTAGTTCTTCGCCTTCCTAGACTAGTGTTGCAGATGCCACAAAACGAAATAGTTGAATTCTTTCCAAGTTATATAGTATCTGTTTCCTCAAAGTGTTCTTTCCATGGTTGGATTTTTTCGTGCAATAACTATAATAGCAAGTTTAATGCTACATCTATATGGTTTTAGCTTCAATACCCTTGTAGAAGTGATGAAAATGGAAGTTTGTGCATGAATTGGATGAACTTAGGATGAGAGAGAGAGAGAGAGAAGCAAAGGTTTTAAAAACTGGACCAGATATGAAACCATTTTGACCACTAGTTCCTGGGCCAAATGGTAAGACCGTCTGGTTCAAATGGGTGTTTTGTTCTGATTTAAAAAAATGAATAAATAAAATTAAAAAAAGGCCAAAACTCATTGTCCGGTATAACGGGTTGAAGGTTCAAGCACCCAGGTCAGCAGGTTGCTGACCAAATCAACGGTTTTTGGCCCAAGAGTGGTTTTAGGGTGAAATGGAACCAGATGTCTGACTGGTTCCCGAGTCAACTGGTCCGTCCGGTCCGGTTTTCAAAACCATGGTGGGGCTTCATTCATTTATTTAATTTATGGAGAAAGAGAGTAAGAGGAGGTTCGGTTCATTAATTTGATAGGAAGAGAATTGTCTTCGTCTAATTGGTTTTATATTACGTGCATTATTGGAATTCACCTGAACTAAAAAGAGGCTTAAAAATTAAAGCCTTTGTCTGTGGCTCTGCGCTTTGCACAGCAGGAGTTATTTGGTTTGTAGCTTTGCGCTCTGAAATTCTTTGGGCCACGGTGCATGTGCTCTGATTTCGAAATCTACTTTTGAGTTTTGGCCCATTATAAATACGAACCTTCACAAAAGTTGGTAGCTTTTGCATTGTGAAATCAAGTCCCAAGTCTGAATTGGATCGATTCTCTTGTACGATAACTAGATCTGTCCATGTTCTATATTTTTCGCCCATTCCTTTACATTGAAAAACCACAACTATAAAGTATAAACTATTGTTGTATATGTACTTGGAGGGAACCATTGGAAAGTGGATTGAGTCATTGAGCTGGATTCTGGAATAGCTATTGGAGCTCCAACTTTTTGTAACATCACTCTCCCTGAAATTAATATCTATATTATAAAGATGAAGGAGAGGAGGTGGAAGGGTCCTCTCACCAAGGAGTTCACACCTCACACTGACCTTTTTATCATTTCATTTATTATATATGTAGTTATTTATTTTTAAATTAAATTATTAAAAAATTATAAGTTAAAATAAAAACCTTTATTGGTCTTTATTATCTCTCATAAAATCTATATTTATTCTTTCTAATAAGATCATTCTTAAATTTCTATCAATCCCTCCCTTGATAGTCAAGGCTTATAGTATTTTCCCTACTCAATTATGTAAGACTCTGTTTGATTTGTGGGATGGGATGAAAAATATTCCCTTTTTCTCATATTTGTTTTGGGGGAAAGAGGATGATGGGATGAGAAAAATGTGGGATGCGCACCAAAACAGTGCGACCCCGGTAGAAAAACGCAAGAAAACCTATCTCCTTCCTCACTCCCGCATGCCTCGTCCATTCAACTGGACCTTGGTATTCTTCTTCGTCTTCCTCTTCCCTCCCGCATGCCTCGTCCTCTGTCACGGTTTCGAGCTTTATTGGTTTCAATTGGTGTTGTGATAGTTGCTTCACTGGTTTCGCAGGGCGCTAGTTTCGCAGGCCGCTGCATGCCTCGTCCATTCGCTGCTTTCGCTGGTTTCAGGAAATAAAGAATGTGGCAGATGAGTTGCCACTGCCAGTAATCGGAGGATTAAGGTTGCCACTGCTAAGAGCTGCAACGGCAACGAAAAGGAGGAAGAAATAGGGACGACGAATGTGGTAGGAAGTTGGATGAGGGAGGAGAAATAGAAAATAAAAGAAAGAACGGAGGGAGAGAGAGAATGAGAGAATGAACAGTAGATTCCCTCCAATACTTCGGTCCTTCGATCCCTTTTACACTCTCCCATCCCATCCCATTCCATCCCACCCGAATCTTCCCATAAACCAAACGGAGCCTAATATCTCCCTATTAAATCCCATGGGTTAACTTGCTAGCACTAGTCATTTTAAGCTTTAGGATTCAAGCTAATTTTGAATCTATGAGAATTTAATAGCTATAATTTATTGGCTAACTTTTTTTGGTACCTCCTTTATGAAAGAGAATTAAGGATATGTTTGGTTCACGGTTGGAAATAGAATTCCAATTGCAATTGAAATCTGCTGGAATTAGAATCAATTGGAATGGGATTTCATTCCCAATGGAGAAAAGTAAATGGCCATCCCCTCAAATGGGGGAATGCCATTCCACTAGGAATAGGAATGGGAGTCTGATTCTATCTAACTAGAGCTGTAAAATGGGTCGTGCTAGGCCGGCACGGCATGGCTTGCAGGCCATTGCGGGTTGTGCTTCCCTCCCCTGGGATATTTTAGGGGATCAGCTCGGCATGGCCAACGGCCCGAGCCCATATGGGCCCGTGTTGTGCCACGGGTTGGGCTAGTCTTTGGGTCGAGCCTTAGGCTAGGCTAGGCTATTGACCAGGCCAAAGCTATTTATTTAAACAATTGAAAAATAAATCTTAAATTTTTTATTTTATATGAATTTTGATGTATACAATTGTTTATATATAAATAAATAAATAAATGAAAATAATTAATTATTTTATTAATATATTATATATTATAATATTATATAATTATAATTTATATAATATTATATATAAATATAATATATATGGGTTGTGCTGGCACAAGGGCCATGGGCGGCATGGCCCACTTGGTTGTGCCGCGTCGGCCCAGCCCACGAATCTGACACCTCAAGCCCAACATGGCCCGTGAACCATTGTGTCGGGCCACAGGCGGCACAACCCAATTTACACCTCTATGTCCAACTACGCATTTGAAATCAAAATGGCACATTCTGATTCCAATTCTAGACCTAGAGGTGTAAAATGGGTTGTGCTAGGCCTACATGACATGGCCAGCATGGCACAAAGTGCAAGCTAGGTTATGCTGTCTCACGAGCCGTCTCGGGTTGTGCATCCCTCCCCTGGGATATTTTGGGGGCTTTGTCCATGGCCCAAGCCTGCCCAAGCCCGTGCCATGCTGTGTCGAGCCATGGGCTAAGCTGGTCCGTGGGTCGAGCCTTGGGCCAGGTCGAGCCGTGGACCAGGCCAAAGCTATTTTATATAAAAAAATGAAAAAAACTTAAAATTTTAATTTTATATGAATTTTGATGTATACAATTACTTATATATACAATGATTAAATAAAATTGAAAACAATTGTTTATTTTATTAATATATTATATACTATATATTATTATATAATTATAATTTATATAATATATAATACATAAAATATTAAATATATATATAAAAAATATATGGGCCATCCCATGGACCACGGAACAATAGTGCAGGCCATGCTGGCCCAGTTCGACACGGCCAATGGACCATCAGGTTGGGTCGAGCCGTGTTGGGCCACCTCAAAATCATGTTGAGGTTGTGGGTGGCATGGCCCGATTTACACCTCAAGATCATGTTGGGCCTAAGGGGTTGTTCAATTTTTTTATTCTTATGCTTCTTTACTCTTAAAAAATACAGGTTTTATTAGGAGATTATAATAATATATTCGTTTGAAAACATCAACGGTGGCCTATTAGCTCAGTTGGTTAGAGCGTCGTGCTAATAACGCGAAGGTCGCAGGTTCGAGACCTGCATGGGCCATTCATCATTTGCGCACATTATTTGTTTGAAATTTAAATTTCTGTTTGGTGTACGAAGTACGAACTCTTTGTTTTTGAAGTCTGTACTTTTTGGAATATGAAGTCAAGCGAGTGGAGAGGGTCGAGACTCGAGATGGTTGGAAAAGGTCGAGCACTCCGAAACCTTGGTGTTACGAGTCATCTATCATGGGTGGTAGAACCAGACAAGGGATTAGTTGCACGTCAACGGCAAACAAATTTACGTGATAACTGATAAGTTTATGGTTTGATGATTTTTCTTTTATATTGAGGGGTTAAGTAAGTTAAATAAGTAATAAGGTTATGTTTTTTTTTTCAATTTTAAATTACCAAATCCAAGACGCAAACCAACTATTAAGGGTTTTTTTTTCTTTTAGTAATTTAAACTTTATATTTATACTACTTTAAAAAGTACGAATAGCCATAAAAAAAATTTTGGAATTTTCTTTAAGACAATATTTACCTTCCATATTTAAATTTATTGATAAAACAAGAGGGCAAATAGGATAATCGGTTTTTGATATTAAATGAGTTGAAAATGCTAATATTAAGATATTCAATGCATTGAATTCTCTCTCATTAAATCCAACATTTAAGTTATTAACTTGCATTTACCTTCATTGAATCATATATTTAAGACATGTTTTGTTTATTTTCGTCATTAAATTCTATTAATTAAATACATACATAATAAATTAATAATTTCAAGAACATAAAAAATTATACTTTTAAAATATACCTAAAAAATAGTGTTTTGGGGACACTTTTATCAAATGTCCCCAAAAGAATAGATAAAAAAAAAGTGCAAGTAATCTTTAAACCATTTTGAGTTAAATGGACCAATCCATGTTTCCACAATTAAATAATAAAATTCAAAAATAGATAAAATACAAAAAATGTAAAAACTAAAAAAATTGGGGACATTTTTATCATAATATATTCAACAAATTAAACAATAATAAGTATGATAAATAAGAAATTTTTTAATTAGTGATGGAAATGGAATATAAAATTTAAAACCAATTGGAAATAAAACTATTTTTCATATTCTCTATCATTAAATCTCATATTTAAGGTATATTATTTCATTAAATCATATATTTAAGATATCGTCATTAAATTCTACTAATTAAATCCACAATATTAATTTTAATAGCATAAAAATAAATATATTGAAAAGTAATTTGAAAACATAATCATTTTCTTCTCTTTTGGTGGTGGATAAGCAATTTAACCATTTGGGTCAATGGATTAACTAATAATGCCATAATTAAATAATAAACAAAATAAATAAAATATCAAAATACAAAAAAAAAGAAAAAAGAAAAAAGAATTGGATATATCGCTAATATTATATATTCATTACACTAAAAAAAATAATTATTATATGTAAGAAGTAATTTTACTAATGATGAAAATAGAATATCAAATCTAAAATCAACCCAAAAATGAAATGATGTCATAATCAAATAAGAAAATATTTAAAAAATACAAAGAATCAAAATAATAAAGAAAAATTAGAAAAAAAAAACGGGGCACTTTTTTGTTGTTATATACTTATAAAAAATAAAAATGTTGGGTACATTTATTATATTAAAAAAATAAGTATTATACATAAGAAATAATTTTATCAATGATGGAAACGTAATACAAAATTTGATGTTGACCAAGAAATCAAACTATTTTTCTTTTTAGGTGGTAGGTTAGTGGTTTGGGTTAAATGGATTAATTGATGATATGATAGTTAAATAATAATCTTTAAAAATAAAAAAGTGAAAGTAATCAAAAGATCAGATAAAAATTAATTATGTCAAATAGAAATTAAGTGTAATAAATAAAAATTATTTATATAATGTAGATGAAATATATAATTTATAATCGATTCGAAAGCAGAGCTATTTTCTTGTCTAGATGGTGGGTCAATGATTCAACTTTTCAAAGATACTCATGATGTCATAGTTGAATAAAAAATGCTTAAAAAAGATAGAACATAAATAATGAAAAAGTATAGAATTTTGTTGAAAACTTTTGGGAGCATTTCTAATGTTCTATATTCATCATATTAAATAAAAATATTTGTTAAAATAAAAATCCATGTTGCCACAATTAAATAATAAAATTCAAAAATACATAAAATGAAAAGAATATAGAAATTAAAGAAACAAATTGGGAACATTTTTAACATCATATATTTGACATATTAAACAATAATAAGTATTATAAATAAGAAATGTTTTTATTAATGTTGGAAATGGAATGTAAAATTTAAAACCAATTGGAAATAAAACTATTTTCCTATATATTCTCTCATTAAATCCTGATGAGCGCGATCCGGTCACTCCTAGCTGGCACTCACGTGGCTCCTGGAAGATATCTAAGATGAAGAAGAAGAAGAATCCCCGGGGGCTTGCCCGACGCGAACACTCTGATGCTTAAGTTAGTACTCTATAGGAGAAGCAAGGAGAAGACGAAGGTCAAGAGTGTAGATAGCGCGTTATCACTATACTCGAGAGATTAGAAGTCTCAAGAATTCTGCCCTGAGGGCTTTTATTGGGGTGTCCATGTCAGGTCGGGCAAAACCGCCATTGGGCTCCTGCCACAGCCGTTACCTGCCAGGGCTACGTAGGTGGCCGTTGTGACGAACTTCTCACCTGGGTGAGTGACACGTCTCCAAAATGGCAGGCACGCCTCCACCTGCTGAGAGACGTGGACGCAGACTGTCGAAAGGACAGGGACTGTGCCGTCTGTAAGGGACGTGGCGCAATTTGATCAGTACGTCCTGTCAGATAGAAGCTTCCTGAGGAGCGCTCATGCAGCTCATTCGCGAGCTACTTTGTAGCGAGCTCGGAACACTTTAGGATTACCCTTAATAAAATTGGTCCTTGGGATGACTTGTCTGCTTGGGAGCTCAGGCGAGCTAGTTCCCCTAGCTCGCAAGCTAAAGTTGCCTCGGAGTATCCCTTCAAAGGTAGCTCGGGGAACCCGGAGCTTGCGTTGTGGCGAGCTTCTCCTTTTGTGAGCTATAGTGTAGCGAGCTACTTTATGGGCCCGTCACTTGGTCGCACTAGGCTACAATGCTAAGCTGTCGCTCGTGCTGAGTCAGTGTCCACGTGTCACCGTTTCATAGGTCGGGTCAAATCGTCCTCCATCAAATCCTATATTTAAGATATAAATTTTATCATTAAATTCTACTAACTAAATCCACAACATTAATTTTAATAGTATAAAAATAAATATTTTGAAAAAAAAACATTTTCTTCCCTCCTAGTGGTGGGTAAGAAATTCAACCATTTGGGGTCAAATGGGTTAATAAATAATGTCATAATTAAATAATAAAAAAATAATAATAAATAAAATATATAAGACAAAAAATAAAAAGAACTAGGTATATCTCTAATATTGTATATTCATTATACTAAATAGAAACAAGTATGAAATGTAAGAATTACTTTTATTAATGATGAAAATGGAATGCCAAATTTAAAATCAACCTAGAGATGAAATGATGTCATTGTCAAAAATAAAATTTTTAAAAATAGAAAATATAAAGAATTACAAAAAAAATATAGAGATAAATTTGGTCACATATCTAATGTTATATTTTTATAAAAGTAAAATATTGGGTGAATCTCTAATATTATGCATTCAGTATATTGAACAAAAATAAGTAGTTTTTGGTAAAATAACAAAAATAAGTATTAAACATACGAAATAATTTTACCAATGATGGAAATGTAATGCAAAATTTAATGTAATCCTAGAAATCAAACCTTTTCTTTTTGGGGTGTGGGTTAGTGGTTTGGGTCAAATGAATCAATCGATGATATGATAGTTAAATAATAAATCTTTAACAATATAAAAAAGTACAAGTAATCAAAAAATATATACAAAATTATATATTAATTATGTCAAATGCAAATTAAGCGTGATAAGTAAAAGTTATTTATATAATGTAGATGAAATATATAATTTAAAACTGATCGAAAAGAAAAGCTATTTTCCTATCTAGATTGTGGGTCAATGATCCAACTTTTTAAGGAAAATCATGATGTCATAGTTGAATAGTAAATATTAAAAAAAAAGATAGAACACAAAAAAAATGAAAAAGTACAATATTTTGACAAAAACACTTGAGAATATTTCTAATGTTATATATTCATCATATTAAATAAAATAATTGTTAAAATAAAAATATGTTTATTTATGACAAATGGAATACAAAACTTAATAATAATAATAATAATAATACAAAACTTATTATTATTATTATTATTATTATTATTATTGTTGTTGTTGTTGTTGTTGTTGTTGTTGTTGTTGTTGTAATTTAAAACTTCCATTTGAAATGCACACCAAGGGTGTTCACATTAAATGTCAAACTGACCAAATCGGCCAAACCCAACCTAAGTTGGTCGGTTTTTTAAAACCACCGGTCGATTTCGATTTGTATGAAAAAATAAATTGACAATTCGGTTTGGTTTCGATTTTCATGTCAAACTGAACTGGTCCTATATGTTTAATTGTTTAAGTAATTATTAATTCGTCCCTATCCTATATGTCAAAGGTTGATATATTTTATTTGTGTTTGTTTGAACTTTGAAAAACTAAATTGGTTATTTATGATAAAAACTAAAAACATAAAACCAATACAAATATAATACAATGGTACAATATTTAATTCAGTTTTGTAAAAAAAAAAATCAGTTTTGCATAAAAATGTAATCGATTTAAATATATATTTTGATTTTTCATAAAAACTAAAAAGAAAAACTTAAATATAATAGATATTTTATTTTAAAATATATATAAAAACCGACTAAACCAATAAACCAACCCAAACCGACCCTTCATGTTTGGGTCGGTTTTGGTTTAATCAATGAGTAAATCGACTAGGTCGAGTTGGTTAAAGAAAATGACTCTAACCGACCCAACCTGACCCATGAACACCCCTAATGCACACACACATTACTACAAGTATTTAAATTTATTTTTAATCATATTATTATTTTTTAAGTAAAATTTAAGTAATTAATATGAAGAAAAATATCTCACATGCAACACATGTACTAGATAATCATGTATAATTTTAGTAATGAATAAAAATTAAACAATTAAATGCCTACCATTTATTAAACTATGAAAAATCGGGTCTAGACGCCTAGTTGTAGTTGGAGTGCGTTTGGTCTGAAACGACAGAAACCGTGCAAATTGTTTAACTGGAATCGGATTTTTCGAAGATGTCCACTTGTTTTTATTGAATGAATGACTTTGTTTATTTATTTATTTTTCTTGTTTTCAGACAAGGAACTAAGGAAGCAGCGCCCCATCCAGTGGTGGGGCCCACCTAATTAATAATTTCGCCATCACACAACCGGGGCATATCTAATCTACCGTTGCAATTAAAAAACAGGCCAGCGATGGAAGGAAAGTGGAAACAAAATAGAAACAGATGAGACGTGTTTTCAATTTTATTTAGTATATTGGTGTTTTCGCAAGGAAGGTGTCAACTGGCTGGCTTAGGTAACAGCCTGATCTGATTCTATAAAGACTTTGGGAATTGGGCTTTAATGTTGATGGAGGTAAAAGTGACGTATGGCTGCCTCGGTGGACACATCCTCACCTCGGATGACCAACGCTTGTAGTACATCGACTACCTAGTCGGTACTCGGTAGTACACGGGTCGGGCCGTGTTTTGTTTTTACATCAATAGAATATGTTCAGGTCGAGCTCGAGTTCGGTTCAATCATTGGTTTTAGGTTTTGAGTCCAAACCTAGTTCTCATATAAAGTCCAAAGCCCGAAGCCCAGGCCCGAACCCAAGCCTGGTTAGAAATTTGGAAAAAAAAAGATTTTTTTCCATTTTAATTAAATTAAAAACTGTTTTATTTATACTAAAGGTCTTAAAACTTAAAAAAATAATGAAAAGTCTCATTATTATTTGAAAAAAAAAAGAAAAATATATTATATATATGCTTTTTTATTATATAAATATATTTTTATTAATAATACATTATCAAGTCAAACTCGGACTCGGGCCGGGCTTTTCTGAAAAATCCCAAGTCTAACCCGAAAAAATTTAGACCTAATATTTTAAGCGCAAATCCAAGCCCGTAGCCCTAAAATCTTATCCAAACCCAACTTAAATCGGGCCAGGCCAGGTCAGGCCGTCGGACTACCTGACCCATAATAGGTATAGTGGGTAGCAGGGAAGGGCAATTCGGCTTACGAATTGATTTGCATGAGTAAGAAAACACACTTCATCGAGACGAACTACGTTAGAAAAAATACACCCCACAAACTACATTATAAAAAGTACACCCGAGCTTCACTACATATATGCAGAAATAACCCCACTGGACAATGCAATTATCATACTTGCCTATCCTATCAGTCGGTGGGCCATAGGCTTCCTTTACGCATGAATCACCTAAACGTGTCCCACTTCACTTCCGGGTGTCTTGCCCTATCACCAAATGTCTTGCCCCATCATCAGGTGTGTCCTACACCTCTCCAACATATATATCTCTAACCTGTATAAAGGTTAGTTTTGCATTCATTACATACATTTTTATCACATTTACTGGTATTTAATACACATCCAAAAGCTCGACTGATCATTGACTTGCTCGTTGGAATTACAAGCTTAGGATATCACCCAGGGTCCTCTTACTTGTTTACTCGTTGTAGGTACCCTGCCTTCCTCTAAGTTGTTCCGGAGTTCTTACTGACTTACTATGTTAGCCAAAACATAGGTGTTTACAACAACTTTGTAAATAGGCCACATGGCCTCCCACTTGTCCAAAATCAGTTAGTCTTGTATCTATCTATCTATCTATCTATCTATCTATCTATCTATCTATCTATCTATCTATCTATCTATCTATCTATATATATATATATATATATATATATATATATACATAAATAAAATATTTTTTTGTGCGTGTCATTCTTTCAAGATACCAGTTTACATGGTATCAGAGCCAGATATGTGCTTTCGTTTACCTTCTGTCTTCCCTTTTTTCTTTCTTTCCTCTGCATCAAAACTCACCAATGGCGTCGGAGCAAGAATCAAGCGTCCTGCATCAAAATTTGTCCATGGAGGCCAGAACGGACACAACAAGCTCGCCGTTCTATCTCCATCCATCTGATAATCCGGGATTGATTCTTGTCTCTGATCTACTCACTGGTGATAATTTTCACACCTGGCAACGAGCAATGAAGACCGGACTTAGAGCTAAGAACAAATACAAGTTTGTCGATGGTTCATTGCCACGACCACTGTCATCCTCACCAGAAGAAGAGATTTGGGACAAATGTAACTCAATGGTCATTTCTTGGATCCTAAACTCAGAAGAAAAGGAAATCCACCACAGCATAGCCTTCATTGAATCTGCAGAGGAAATCTGGCGTGAGTTGCAAGAAAGGTTTGGCCAGAGTGATGTTCTACGCATTTATCAACTTGAGCGAGATCTTGCCTTGCTTCAGCAAGGAGATCTCTCTGTAGCTACATACTTTACAAGGTTGAAAATTCTCTAGGACGAGCTAGCAACACTCACCGACCTACCTGAATGTACCTGTGGTCTGAACTATGGTGCTGTGAAATTATTTCTGGCTAACCGGGAAAGGAGGAAGATTCATCAATTCCCCATGGGACTGAAAGATTCCTTCAACATGCATCGCTCACAGATTCTTGGATCCGATACCATACCACCTATCAATCGAATCTATGCCTTAGTTATCCAGGAGGAGCAACACCAATTAACTATTTCCTTGAGAGGATCATCGGCTCTTGATGTTGCAGCTTTCCATGTTGCTTCCAAACCTCAAACTCGTACTTCTAAGCAAAACAGACCTTACTGTGATCACTGTAAATGCCAAGGTCACACAAATGACAAATGTTACGAGCTCAATGGATATCCTCCTGGTTGGAACCATTGACCTCCCGGAACTGACAAGAATGCTCATCCTCTGCAAGATCAGGCCGAATCAGACAAAGCAACTTCATACACAATGACCATTGCTCCTTCAACTTTCTGGCCAAGAATCCCCTGTTATTGGATTGTCTCTGCAACAGTACAATCAATTGATTTCTCTCAATAAAGATTCAACTGATATCTCAGCCAATCTTTCTGGTAAAATCGTCTCTATCTCTTCTGTAGAATGGATACTTGATAGTGGTGCATTCGACCACATTGTCTCTGACATGTCTCTATTCTCGTATTACTTTCCTTTACCTACTCCAAAATATGTACATTTGCCCACGGGTGATACTACCTCTGTTACACACCATGGCACAATTTCCTTCACTTCTAGTCTTTCTCTTTGTGATGTATTGCATGTTCCAACTTTTACTTGCAATTTAATTTCAGTCAGTAAATTGACTCAACAGTCATGTTCTGTTGTTTCTTTCTTCTCTACTCATTGCAACATACAAGACCCAATCTCAAAGATCACGATTGGAATGGGTGAACTCTGAGATGGTCTCTACTACATTTGTTTTTCTCCTCCCACCTCAATTTATCTTACCAGCTTAGCATTATCCTATGAATTGTGGCATAAGCGCCTCGGTCACGCTTCCAAGTCTTGTATGTTTTTGCTACCTGAACTCTCTCCTTCTCCCTCTTATGTATGTTGTGATGCTTGCCACCGTGCCAAGCAGACAAGAAGTCAGTTTCCAATTAGTCATATTCATATTACTTGTCCATTTCGATTGATACATTGTGATATATGGGGTGGTTATAAAACCTCGTCTCACACTAATGCTCATTTCTTTCTCACTATAGTAGATAATTACACTAGATGTACTTGGACGTTTCTCATGAGGTATAAATCTGAAGTTTTTCATTACCTCACTTTTTTTTGTGCAATGGTGGAAACACAATTTAAATACTCAATTCAGCAGGTTCGATCTAACAATGGCCTAGAATTCATGTCTGGCCCATTGCAAGATTTTTTTTCAGCAGAAAGGCATCATCTAACAGCAGTCTTGTGTTGACACACCACAACAAAATGGTGTTGCCGAACGCAAACATCGACACCTATTAGAAGTTTCTCGTGCTCTTCGCTTTCAAGCATGCTTACCTATTTCCTTTTGGGGCGAGTGCCTTATTACAGCAAGCTATCTCATCAACATCACACCGACACCCTTGTTGGGAGGAAAGTCTCCATATGAGAAGCTTCATCTTCGACCCCCTAACTACAACTACCTCAGGGTGTTTGGCTGCTTATATTATGCTCAAATCAGATTGATTCCCCAAGACAAATTTGCTGCTCGTTCAACCCGATGTGTGTTCATTGGCTATCCACACGGTCAAAAAGGGTACAAGGTGTTCAACCTCGACACTAAATAGATATTCACATCACGGGATGTAGTTTTTTATGAATCTGTTTTTCCATTTGCTGCAACACCGACTATTGATTCAAACTGAAATTACTATAACTCCTATGCCTCAACTTGATGATGGATGTGATCTTCCTTCACATAGTGATGGACACCATGTGCATGAGAGCATTATTGAACCCATTATAGACAATAACAGTCCCATCGCATGTCAAGACACAAATAATGGGCCTGATCACAATCATGCTATTGATGGCCCCATTAATTCTCGTCCCACTCGCATACGCCACCTCCCATCACATCAACAAGACTTTGTGTGTGACCTCCCTACATCTCTCACGGCCCACCATGCCCTATTCACCCCTACATCCCATCATCCCCCTAAACCTACAATGTATTCTTAACCTGCCAAATGCCCTCATTGGCAGGTAGTCATGGCTGACGAGCTTGTAGCATTGGACCGTAACAATACCTGGACCTTAACAAATCTCCTTTCTGGAAAATGGGCCATAGGCTGCAAATGGGTCTATAAATTGAAGTTAAAGCCAAATGGGTCCATAATTCGCTACAAAGCACGTCTTGTAGCAAAGGGCTACACTTAGGTTGAAGGATTGGATTATCATAATACCTTTGCTCCTATTGCAAAATTGGTGACTATGCGTTGTCTACTTGCGGTTTTCGCCGCAAAATGTTGGGAATTGCACAAGTTGGATGTCAACAACGCCTTTCTACATGGAGACCTCCATGAATAAGTCTACATGACGCCCCCTCTCGGTTTTCTTACCTATAATGATCATCGTGTTTGCAAGTTAAATAAGTCACTCTATGGCCTTAAGCAGGCTTCACGGCAATGGTTCGCAAAATTTACACAAGCTCTCATTGACATTGGTTTCCAGTAGTCAGTGGCCGACTATTCCTTATTCACATCACACCAGTCCAACTCATACATTGTTGTCCTTGTGTATGTGGATGACCTGATCGTCACCGGGAATGATCCAGCTCGCATTGCTTCTCTTAAAAGCCACATAAACAGTTGCTTCAAGACAAAGGACCTTGGGCCCTTACATTATTTCATGGGCATTGAAGTCTCCAGAACTACTGATGGAATCTTCCTCAATCAACATAAGTATATCCTTGACTTCATTACTGAAGCAGGCATGATTGACTGTAAATCAAGCCCAACTCCTATGGAACAACAAAAGCATTTTCATGATGACTCTAGTCCGCCCATCTCTGACCCTGCCCGGTTCAGGCGTTTAGTGGGTCGATTGGTCTATCTTATAGTCACTCGACCCGAGTTAAGCTTTGCAGTACACTCTCTTAGTTAGTTCATGAAAGATCCTCGTCAGGAACACTTGGATGCTGCCCTTCATGTTGTTCACTACCTCAAGGCCACCCCGGCACATGGACTATTTCTATCATCACATAATGACTTCCAGCTTCAAGGTTACTGTGACTCTAATTGGGCTAGCTGTCCAATCACTCAGCGATCAACCACCGGATATACCACCTTTCTTGGAAACTCACCACTTTCTTGGAATACTAAGAAACAATATACAATTTCACACTCCTCTACAGAAGCCGAATATCGGGCAATGACTGTTGCTACTTGCGAACTTTTGTGGCTTAAGAGGATCCTTGCCGATCTTACAATTACCCTTCTAGCACCCATGCATCTCTATTGTGATAGCAAGGCCGCAATACACATTGCAGCCAATCCAGTTTTTCATGAGCGTACGAAACACATTGACATTGATTGTCATTTTGTACGCGAATATATCCAGAAGAAGGAAATTCAGACCTTCCATATTTCTGGAGCCCTTCAGCCAGCTGACCTTATCAAAACTCTCAATGCAGATTGATTTCAACAGCTATTATCCAAGTTGGGCGTTGCTTCCCACATCCAACTTGAGAGGGGGGTGTTAGCCAAAACATAGGCTGTTACAACAACTTTGTAAATAGGCCACGTGGCCTCCCACTTGTCCAAAATCAGTTAGCCTTATATCTATATATATGCAGAAATAAAATATTTTCTTTGCGCGTGTCATTCATTCAAGATACCAGTTTAGATACTGAGACTTTTGGTCGTTATCAAATCTCAATGAAAGAAAACCAAAACCAAAATCAATCTTGTCAATCCCTACATAACGGGCCATTTGGTTTGATCGTTTTGTTCTCTCAAATAACGCTCCATTTGTTTTTCAGATTATGAAGGAGGAAAGCCAGCCAATGGGATTGTAGTTTTCATTGATCATTTTTCCCATTTTTTTGTTAATTCATGTGAATCCAATGTAAAAGTCATTTTCCCTAGTTATCCTTCTTAAGGGAGTAACTTAGGGAAAAATTAACAACACATGATGAGATAATATTATCCTTTCTAACTTTGTCGTTTTAAGGGTCAAATGGTCATTATCTCACTTACCTAGGAAATAAAATAACATAAGTAAATGCACTCACTCAAATAATTGCATTTACAGGGATGAATGACCAAAAGAAAAACCAACAGCACCTAAAAAGTACTAACCGACCCAAAAACGAGCTCAAATTCTGTGGATTTAGGTTCACAAAAAGCGTGCACCTGCAAATGAAAAATGAGCACATCACCTTATTAAGCTAAAAGGAATTTAACGAAATTGCTCTATTAAGGCTGGTCCAAACAACCACTAAGAGACAAAAAAGTGAAAAATGACAACCTCCTCCATTCAAATTCCCCTCTCACAGTCTTTTAGCATCAAATCACAGCAACCAAGTTGGGAGACCGATGATCGGTGATCGGCGGTAAAATCTTCTTCTTCTTCTCTTCCTATCACAAATGGAATGGCAGTGCAGGATATGTAGGTAGAAAAAGAAAAATTGAAAAACAATGAAGAAGGCCAAAATCAATTGGAACACTCTCTCTTGCATTGCCACCGACATATTAGTTGATTTCATGCATCGTGAGACCAATGTTTTCTGCTCTAGCATTCAGACTTTAAGGTAATATTTTGCTACCAACTTCTGTGTGTCGGGATTAGATTGATTGTAATCCAAACTTCATATAAATGTGCTACAGTCGATTGCTTCTCAAATTGTCCAGTCCAAGTGTTTAAATTTAAATGCTCTTGGAAAATCTATATGTACTAAGCGAGGATTGGGGAATTCTTTAAAGCTACTAAAAATGAGGTTTTCAAATGTCAGAGCTCAGCCTACTTTAATGATCTTGCCGTTAGATCAACTAGTAGCGGTTGATTCCTTGCCATTAGATCAGACAGAGGTGTTGGGGTTTTGGGACACGGCCTTAAGATTTCAGAGGATTGTTGTTGATAAAAGTGAGAAAAAGAATAAGAAATGGGGAAGAAGAAGGTGGAGGAGAAAGAGAAGAAGAAGAATTTATCGTCAATCTCTAGTCGTCTGTTGATGCCTCATGCTGAACGTCAATTGTTGTAGTGGCCGGTGGTCTAGTTACAGTATGTTCAGACTTGAGAGACAGTGGGAGGAGTTTGAATGAGAGACAAAAGTATTATTGGGTTTTATTGTTTTTTGTCTTTAGTGGCTGGTTCAACCAGTTAGACCATTATTAACCATGCAGCCCCGTTAAACTCGTGTTAACTTATTAAGATGATGTATTCATTTTTCATTGGCAGGTGCACGCTTCTTGTGAACCGAGGGTCCACAGAATTCGCGCTCCCTAAAAACCATGTTCGCTACAATTCAGGGTCTGGTGGTTTAACCATTTAATCCAATCAAGTCTAACAATGTAAGCAGCACGAACAACGTGGGAAAATAAAGATCCCATAACCTCCTACTTACCCACCTATTAGATCCTTATTCCTTAGGTTATGTTTGAATTTATAGAAAATGAGAGAGAAGAAGAAAATTGAGGGGAAGTTGTCAACAAATTTTATCAAATTCCTTGATAACTTTTCGTTATGTTTCTGTTTTTTATCAAACCAAACACAACCTATTGTTTTGTGGCTGCAATTTGTCAATTTCATTTTGTACATTTTTCCATTTTTAAAAGCTTATAGAGTTTGTGTTTTTTTTTTTGTTGGCTGATTATCCTTCAACATGTTCTTACAATCTCCAATATACATGGTCTAGATCCCATTTTCTTTTCAATTCAAAACACTGGATTATTATTATTATTATTATTATTATTATTATTATTATTATTATTATTATTATTATTATTATTATTATTCCTCTCTGTCTGGAGGTGTAAGTTAGTAGTATCAGTCAAATTTAACCCAATCTTGTTAAAGATATATAAGTTCATTATATGTATATTCATATTCTATTTAAATTTGATAATATTACAAATATATGCATATAGCTATATAAAAATTCACGTATATTCATCAGCAAGATTCTTTTTAGCCCATTACAAATAATAATAATAATAATAAATGTCATTTGTTCATGATATATGGTATTATAAGCATATATAGATATTTTTATTTATAATATATAGTGTTCTAGCCATTTGAACTTTAATTCATTAATACATAATATGCAATTCAAATCCAATTCTATAGTTAAGTCACTGTCAGTGTTTTCAACCTGCAATTGAACTGGTCGATCTGACCACTCGATCCTTCACCTAATGAGATTTTCTTAGGCCTATTTGACCCCTAAAACATCTACTTGAAAATAATATGTTGATTTAATCAATAATAATCCAATGACCTGGCCAGTGGAACTGTTTGACCTAATTAGTACATACTAGATTAAGATATCAATTCTCCTTTTCTGTATTTTAGCCATCTCTATCGTTAATAATAATAATTCTTATTTATTATACTTATTTTTTAAATGATCAGTTCACACGGCTAATGTTAAATTTAATATAATATCAATTTTAATAACAATGTTGTATTCGGTGGTCCTCTATGTTTTCAAAATGATTGAAGCCCATTGTTCCACCAATTGAAAGCTCCACTGCAGAAAAAGATTGAAGGCCCAAAACCTTCAAATCATTATTCAGTCACAAATTTCCATTTGAAAGCAAAAGTTTTGCCTCGATGCCTATCGACAAATGGATCGCTTCCATATCCCCCCAAAAAAGTGATTACCCTAATCATCAAACCTATTCATTGTAGTAAAATAAAACCCTTAAATAACTGAGTTAAATTGGCAGGCAATAAGTGGATTCAGAGTGGGAATCATATTTCTCGTCCCCGACTCCGATCCCTGTCAGGGATAAAAATTGTCCTTCATTCCCGATCTCCAATGATGGTGGGTTCCCCACACTCACAGGGATCTGAATCCCTGAAATTATTTAATTAACAGAATTTTTGAAAAATAATTACTTAAAATAAAATAAAATTTTAAAATATTATTTATATTTTAAACATATATATATATATTATAAATATTATCATATATATAATAATATATATTTAATATATACATATACATGGTCAGGGTCGATGCGGGGTAGGAACTTCATTCCCATCCTCAACCCCAACCTTGATTGGGAATTCCTATTAATCCCCCTCCCCAATCCGTCGAGGAGATCGGATATCCGACGGACATGAGAAAAATTGCCATCCCTAATTCCATCATCGCCCATGTTAATGTGTGAAAGTTGTACATTTAGATCTACTGTTAAGTGACATAACAAAGGTTCCCTGTTAAAGACAAAAGGAGATTGAAAATAACATTACATATTCCTATATGCATTAGAAGCCATTACTTTGTAATGGTAAAATCTTGGGTTGGCAAGTGTGGAAATGTGAGTAAGTGGGTTCCAGTCTGAGAGGGATAACATTGTTTGAAAATGCCAAAGGTTATATTGAGATCAATTCAGTTTTAGCATCATATATGTAAAAGAACATACTTATCATGCTTTTTGAAAAGAAAATAATAATTTGCCTTTAAACTTAAAATTGTTACCATACATATAGATACATATATGAAGTTAAATTGGGTTTGGATTGACGAAGGCATCAACCCTAATCCCACCTAAAGTTAATTTAGATTCACACTTAACTCTAACCCTAACCAAAATTTCAACCTGACCCAACTCAACCCGACTCTTGGTCGGATTTGGGCTAACCAGCGCTAATTGCAGCCCTATGCTCAACTAAGCGGACTTTAATCAAACGAAAACCAAGTTCAACCCCAAGTTATATTGGGGTTTACCTTATGCTAAGCAAGCAGATAGGCATTGAGAGCATAATGGCATAACTGTAACCGGATCTCGTGTAAGCAAAATCTCACAACAATGCATACAATTGGAATATCTCTCATACATGTATATTAAATTAATAAAAAGATGTTCTCATTGTATGCTAGTGATTAGTGAGAAACTGATGACCATGATCAATATAATTACAAAATACATCCACAGGATTGATGTCATGTATGGCATACTACATTACTACTACTCTAGAAAGATATAATAAGTTATATATTCGCTTTAAAAAAAAGTCATCTCTCTCAATATAGCTTAGGCTGTGTTTGGTTGCAATACAAATAGATTTGCACTGATGCAAAATTATGGCAATACAAATTATTTGAGTGTAAATTTTAATCTATTTTTGTTTCAAATTTTAGCTTATTTTGTTTGATTGCAATGTAAGTGAAATAAATTAAAACATGAAATAGAATAAAGTAGAACACAAAACAAAATTAAACTAGAATTTGTATTTTTTCATTTGCACTTCCATACATTTGTGCTAGTGCAAATAAAATTACACTGCAACCAAACACAGCCTTATTTTTATCATTATCTTCCACGCTATATGACTTCAATATTTAACCTAGCTACAACACGGGATTACCTCGATTGTTTTCTCGTGCTGTCAAGCATGCATAACCATTTTGGCCAAACAAATCCCAACCAACCAACCGGCTCATACCATCTAGATTCTTCCTAATAGTGGTGGCTAAACAATCAACTAGGTATGGAACTCGAATTAGCCGGAGACAAAACCATGAACACCGGCCTGGGTTACATATCACGAGTGAATACGTCAGTACAGATGGGGCCCATAGTGAATACTGGTGTGTTCATTCGTGATAAGTAGCCCAGTCCGGTGTGTACAACTTTGTCTCCAGTTCATCCGAATCCCTAGAAATAAGAACCGATGCTGTCCCGAACTAGATGATTTGAAGTGTAACGAACTAGTGAGCTAGACAAGTTAATGCGATCCAGCGACTTGTGAGCACGAAAGGTCTAAGGCCATGGATCCCTACGAGCCATGCTTGTGAGTGCAAGACGAACTGAAGAGTGCTAGAGAGCTTAAATAATAGGATGGCATAGTGATGCTATTCAATATGAGTTATGCCCAACCAAGGATGCAATTAGATAAAATCCTGCCACATGTCAGTCTGTTGGACATGGACATGGATTATGGCAGCATTAATTAGATAATTTATGGTTGCATTTTAGAAGAGGTTAAGCTTTCATTCTTAAAAATGTATATCCACTCACAAAAAAAGTGATAACTCCACCCTCTCTTAAAATTCACACACGTCGCATCCTAATTCCTAAAAGGTAACCACTTCAAAAGTTATGGTAGTAACTGAATTTTACTCAAATACAACAATTTCAAAAGTAACGATTAAACAAATAATTTAACTTAAAAGTATTCAAAATATTAAATGGATAAAAATAAAAATAAATGAAATTCATAAAAATGGCAAAACAATTAATACAAATGGTGTGAGTTTCATTCTTTTAGATGAAATAGTTTATTAATTGCAAGGTATATTGAACTTGCTTTGGAAGTGTAGCTTAATCTAGATTTTAAAATTAAATTTATCAAATAAATAGTAAATACCAATTAAAGTGGGTTACTGCTTACAAATAAGACCTCATTTAATCTCTTAAATTATACTAAAAACAACATAAATTAATAGTGATTTTCAAACAAAAGAGATCAAAATAAATTGTCAATTATAAAGATGTAAGACTCATATGGTTGCCCCTTAACATGGGGTCATTCTCTAGATAAAACATAGTAAATCTCTTAAGTACTTAGATCCAATCGATAGGATCCAATTTGAATTTAGGTCTTTTCAGCCAATTTTGCAACCCTCAACTTCAACATTCTTACCTAAAAAAAAATCCCTTGATTCACCCTTGGAACAGGATGAGCCATACAAGATACAATGGGCTACAGAACCAATTCATAGAGACACGCCAGATTTTCGTAAACATAAAGTGTGTACTTGGAGAGGTAAGACCCCTGATCTCAACAAAATGAATGTAGATTAGACTACATTCCTTTGCTCACTGCGACTTCTGAGTAGGGTCTCCTCAAGAGCATTCCATAGGATAGGAATAGCTGGAAAAAGAGTCCCAAACTCCCAATGAAAATCCATCAATTTTGCTTTTGGCTCATCAAGAAAAAGTAGCTTTTTAGCAGCACCACTGCATGTCAATTCTGGTGTCATTAGGCACCCATGTGATCCTTATTAGGCGTTAGTTTTGACAGGGCACCAGACATAGAGACGAAACTGTACTATCTTAACTAATAGTTAAGATGCTATTTTTGCATTTCTGTCTGCTCTGGCAGGCCCCATTATGAATTAGAAATCTAAGAACATTTGACTACCAATTAGGGGTGCAATTAAATTGTGGTTTAAGGTTGGAATTTGATTAGGCTGAATTCAAGTTTAAGGGCCTCTTGGTTTTCTATTAACTCTTATTTCTTAGAGGAATTTTTTAACTTTAAAAGAAAAATAGTTGTTGTTTCCTCGTATTTTTTATTTTTTAAAGTGCAATCATACAACTTTTTGTTTTTTAGTGATAATTCCAAAAAGACAAACAAAAACTCTCATATATGGGGTCAAAATGAATATTTGATAATTTTCAGAATTAAGAACAACATTCTCTACATTCAGAGTTCAAAGGAAAGAAAAGTTCACCAATACCAATATACATCTTAGGGGTGATCTTTTTCTGGATTTTGAGAGGGGGAAAATTGGTCAATGGGATTTTGATTCCCATTGACCAAGAATCCCTTGTTCTTTGTTCAGATTTATATGGGGATCAAGGAAAGTTTATTTTCCTGGGTATCACTTACCTGGGTAAGTGATATCCATCTTCTAGGTGGATAAATGACTTTTCCACCTAGGGGAAAATTGCCAACACTTGAATAAGGCAAAAATGCCCCTTTTAATAACGGATTGTTATGGATAAAATGACCATTGCCTTATTTACATTGGAAATAAAAGAACATGGGTAAATGCACTTACTGGGAAATCAAGAAAAACTTACCCAAGTAAGTGCATTTACTCGGGTAAGTAACTTACCGAAAAGCAAATGGGACCTTAATGTAATTATTGCACTTTCAAATGTCAGACTCCAGAACAAACGAACAGGCCCTAAATCTCAAAGTATATTTGATTAGTTTTTTTTTTTTGAACTTGAATTCAACTAATAAAATATTCCACCCTAAAGATTGTTGAATCTGGCTTAATTAGTTTTTCAACTTTCAAAATCAAACTCAAGTTTGAATATGGGTGTATTTTGGTTTAACCTAGTTAAGACATGCTAAAATTTGGCTCAACTCAGCTTGATTGCATCCCTACTGCTAATATGTGCTAAACTTCTAACTCATTTATATTGGAGAAAGTATTATGCAAATAAGAGTTCTTGGCTTTATTTGTCAAGAGTTTAGTTTCATTTGTCACCCCTACTTGGTTTTGTTTGTTTGAGGCACAACAGAAAAATAAAGCCTGAAATAAAGTAAAATCTGAAGTAAAAGTGTACTTACACTCCCATGCATTTGTGTTGGTGCAAATTCAAATGGAGTTGATTAGAACAATGATCACGATGTTATTAATTAGTTAGTCAAAGATTTGCAACCGCATTTCACTTGATTCTTCTTGTTTTCGTGTCCTATAAGTGGTTTTGTGACAACCATAAAACCCAATCTCTTTATAACAGTTTTTGAAAAACCGTTCACAGCTGATTTCTCTCTAATTATATTTTTCTTGTTAACAATGATTTTCCTACTAACTGTAGCATCTGGTTTACACTTTCAAGAAGATGTTAGTATCTTAATTGATTTACCATTGCAATAGTACTATTTAATTTTTATATTTTTGGCAATGATTGAAAATACATTGAAGGAACTAAAAGAGCTTAGGATAAACCAAACAGGACATGAATAGTAGTAAGAAATTATTTAAACACTAATTATCTAATAGTGAATATAGCATTAAGGCTCTGTTCGCTTTTTGATAAGTTACTTTATCCGGGTAAATGCATTTACCCAGGTAAGTGTTTCTCAAGAAAGACTTATCCGGGTAAGTGCATTTACCCATGTTCTTTTATTTTTCATGTAAATAAGGCAATGACCATTTTAGCCATAAAAATCCAATATCAAATGAGGCATTTTTGTCTCATTCAGTATTGACAACTTTCCCTCAAAGTGGAAAACTTATTTACCCACTTATGAGATGGATAAGGAAAATAAACTTTTGGTCAATGCGTTAATAGGAATCAAAATCCGATTGACCAACTTTCCCCCTTGTTAAATGCTAGAAAAAAAAAACACCCCCTAAATAGAACGAATTAGCAAAAAGGATTCATGTAGCCAACCCCATATAATTGGGATAAGGCATTGATTATGACGATGATAGTCTTAGTAATAAAATAATATTATAAATGATTTAAATAATAGACCATATACATCACCCACACCCGTAAAAAGTGATCTATTGCACTTAAAGGTGCCAAAAGGGCTAGGGGCAGAAAGAACAAGGATTATTAAAATACTAAAATGGATAATTTTACACTGGATATAGAATTAAACATAACAAAATGGTGAGACAAGGAACCCATATAGGTGGGACAAAGCTTAGGTGATGAAAATGGTGAATTAAATAATAGAAATTTGAGTATTGACAAGGAAAGAAAGCATCCACCTATGAAATAGCTGAAACTGAATGACTTATATGGCTTATTCAATGGCTGAATTGCATGTCTGTGTTGAATTCTATACCCTTGAAAATATTTTATCATACAACTATTCCATCCACTAAAAGACAAATGCATATGGTTCAGTTGCTTCAACCGTTATCAGATGACCTGAAGTACCAATAAATTCAGATTGTCCACTTTGGTGAAATTTACCTAAACTTTTCCCCTACTGTCCGGTAATTATTAAAAATTTTCCTATTTTTTGAATATTTACTAAAATCCTCTCCTATTAGTTGACGTGGCAATGACATTACTAGTTTACTACACAAAACATAAAATTAATGTATTATCTCTTTCTAGCCCACTCCTTTTCTCCACACGTAGTTCAGTTGTAATGTAATTTTATTTTCTTTTTTTTTTTAAATAATAGTTTCCTAAGATGAAGGGATGTAAGAAACCATTTGAGGACAAGGATCTGCAGTAACAATGGTGGATGTCAACGCCACGTATTATTACACCTCACAAAGAGCCAACACACATAAATTCGATTACTCAATTCCCATATATCCGTGGTCCCTCCTCCCTCGAGTCCTCGACATGACATCAATCTGATGAATTCCAAATTCAATCGCCTTACCTGTTACCATACACCACTGCGGGAGGGGAGGGGCCCAGTGATCTTCTAGCATCCGCGGTCGATTCGCGGGGGGGAATCAATCCGTCCATCAAAATTTATGATGTCAGAAAACTAGCGGACTCTGTTAAGTACCACCAGTACGAGATTCAGTCACTTGATTGATGAAAATAGTTTCGGGAAGCATATGGAGATCGATCTCAGGATCCGACCGTTCGATATCGACGGGGATTCTTCGCTAAACTAAAATCGTGTAAGATGGGGATGGGGTGGGACCCTCTCGTCACATGGTTGTGATATCGTTCTGTCATTGAACTTGATGTTTCTTGTTTTCCCATGCGGTCCCTCCATGGATAGAGATGGCAATGGGATTTATGATTTATCATCCCTAACGCATTACGCACTACTCTCTCTCTCTCTCTCTCTATATATCCCTTTCGCTTCTCGTTTCACTGCGTGTGGTATCGAGCCTTTTCGAGGCTCAGCCGCTCAGCTTTTAAAAACTCAATTCTCCTTTTCTTTAATGCCTGTAGATCCCTGCAAGGAACCATGTGCTGACTCCCGAGGAAAGAAAGAAACTTCACACCACCCATCTCAGTACAAAACACAAATCCAATCCCCCTCCCCCCTCTCCCCTCTCCCCTCTCCCTCTCATCCATGGAGAGTCCCAGATTCGAACCAGAGACTCAAACCCCTACACCCCATCCAATCCTCTCACCGAGCAGTAGTGGGAGGAGAAGTAGCGCTTCTAACTCGCCGGAGTTCGAATTCTGGATGGTCAGAAACCCATCCTTCCCACAACCTAACCTCCTCTCCGCTGATGAATTATTCGTTGACGGCGTCCTTCTCCCTCTTCATCTCCTTTCTACGTACCATTCCGACCCAACTGACTCAGAATCCAAAGCCAATCCAGAAACACCCGATCCACAAACAGAACCAAAGCCAGAGTCAGAGCCAGAACCAGAACCCGGACCAAGACCAGAGTCATCAGCCGCGTTGCCCGAGTCAGCACCATCCGTGGTATCAACATCCAAGCGGTGGAGAGACATTTTCAGGAAGGGTGAAAAGAAAGCAGCAGGCGCAGCAACCTCCACAACCACCAACAGCCACGAGGACAAAGAAAAAGACAGAGATAAAGAGAAGAAGAAAGAGAGAAAGAGCAGCAGTGGCGCGAGCGCTGCGGAGCTCAACATCAACATATGGCCATTCTCCAGGAGCCGTTCGGCTGGAAATAGCGGCAACCGCCCGAAAATGGCAGCTAATGGGGCGGCTACCCGGAAGGTGAGTAGTGCCCCTTGTTCACGCAGTAACTCGACGGGCGAGTCCAAGTTCAGGAAGTGGCCGAGTAGCCCCGGTCGAGGTGGGGTCCATTTGGGGAGGAGTAGCCCGGTTTGGCAGGTACGGCGTGGAGGCACTGGCGCGAGAAGCTCCGAGCCTCTGCTTCGGAATGCCGATAAGGGGTCAAAGAAGGAAGGATCAGAGACTCGCCGGAGTAAGAATGTTGTCGGCGGTGGTATTGGTGGACGAAGTGGTGGCGGTGGAGCCAGAGCTAGGGTTTTGAATTTGAATGTTCCGATGTGTATAGGCTATCGTTCTCAGATGAGTTGTAGAAGCGATGAGAATAGCGGCGGCGGCGGTGAACAGAGCAACGGCGGTGGCCCCGGTAACGGTGGAAACGGGGGTAACCTCTTTAGCCTCCGCTCCCTCTTCTCTAAGAAGGTCTATTAAAAGCTTTTATTAACCACAGGATTCTACTCTAAGGTCTACACCTATTACTGCTTGGTTTTTCCCTTTTTCTTCTCTCTTTGTGCGTAAATACCATTCCGTGTAATTAATTTAACTTTTTTTAATCTGAAATCTGAATTACTTCTTTTATTATGTTATTTTCGCTGTTTTTTCCTTTGCACTAAAAAGAAAAAAAAAGTCGTTTTCTCCAATTCTCCTTTGGTGATTGGGCAATTGATTCCATGCTATATTCATTAGCTGTAAGAAATAGATGGAGACATGGAGAGAGGTGAAGAGTATCTTCTCATTTCTCCATTATTTGTGCTAGCAGTCATAGCCTTTCACAACTTACACGGTGGGAGAGCTTTTGGCCATCTCCTTTCAATTAATTCATAGACTATAATCCAATTGAAGAAATGGAGAGTGGAATTTGGATTGAAGTAGAGTAGAGGAAGCTTGGAGACTTTAGAATTCAAAATAAATATAATATCGGGTAGGTATATAGTAGAAAGGATAAAATCAGATTTTTTTTTTCTGTGGTGATCAAACAGCAAATTGTCCTCCTTTTCCAGGTCAAAAGCCTCTTAAGCTGAATCCTCGTTCCTCTAGAGTCTAGCCTGTTATCTAATAAATTTCTAAGCAATCAACTCCGAACCCCAAAGGTAAAGCGTAGCGTAGAGTGCGTGGACTGTGGGGGGAGAGAAAGACGTTGTATATGTTTGGTATAGCTTCTGTTATTTGTATTTAAAATTGAAAAAAATACTTGATAAATTATTTATTAATTATTAAACGGTCTTAAAATTTAATTATAAAAAAAACATTAAAATCGAAATTTCTTCCAATAATTAATGCATATATAAATCAAGACCTAATTTTATAAATATCTATGCTTATGGATCAACATGCTGATTTAGCAATAACATGAGGCTTGGGACGTGGGAGTATCAAGTAAAGTGGACCCCTCACTTTGTGCCATAGTGGCCTTAGCCTACGGAATGGTGGTGGTGCAAAGGGCTAAAAGGAAGGAATGTTACTGGTAGAGGAGAAAGATGGTTTCCGGAATATTCCATCCGTCGCATCCCCTACATACATTATCTACGTAGGGGGCTGGGGGGAGGGGTAATGGCCAAATAATGACGCATGAATGATAGGTGTGGGCACATGGGCATTGGGGAATGGGGATAGGTAGGTATTTCTATCCTCACGGTCGTTTTACTTATTTATTGACTTATTGTTACGTCTTACATGGAGAGATAATAATAATAATAATAATAATAATAATAATAATAATAATAATAATAATAATAATAATAATAATAATAATAATAATAATAATAATATGCTTCTTTTAGCTGCTTGCGGCGTAGGCGTAGCCTGCCTCATCACTCATCACTTATTAGTTGCTTGCCTTTGGTGGATGGTGATGAATTGTTTTGGGGGGGAACTTTTGTTTCCTGCTCCCCATCTGCACAATTAGAGGAGAGATTTAACGTGGATCTGGGCCATCTGGGTACGTTCCATTTGCCTCTCCTATGCTGTTCTTACGTTAGATCAATTAGAAGAACCATTGTATTCCAATGTAAAGCTTGTACTTTTTTTTTTTTAATTTAACAATAAAAGGTTTCTTTATTAAAGGAGATTCAACAGCCTAGGAACATTCCATGCAATGTATGGATAAGGTTATGGCCCTAAAGAGCCTTTAATCTCTTTTTAGGTTAAGGCTAAGTTTTGGAGGGCTTAGCCATAAAAATAAATGTTTACTGAATGAGTGGCTTAGAAATAAGCAATTACTCTAACAAGATTTTCAAAATGACGTGGCGAACCAAGATAGGTGTTGAATGGATACTTAAAAATTACTTATTTCTCAAATACAAATAAACATTAATTGGGGTAGTCTCGGCCCAAAATAAGTGCTTATTCAAAATAAGTGTTTATTTGGGCCATTAAGCATTTATTGGTATTTGGGAACTAAGCTTGAAATAAATTCTTATTTTAAAAATAAGGGCTTATTTTTTAAGCCCAAATTTTCAGTTTTCTTAAGTGCTTATACAATAAGCACTTATTCAATTTTTTTCTTCCAAAATTATCCCTAGTTGAGTTTTCAAATACCACATATAAAATTATCCCTAGTTGAATTTTATAAAAGTACTTTTACAAAAGTGCTTTCATAAAAGTACTTTTATAAAGTGTTTTTATAAAAATAATTTAATAAAAGTGTTTTTCAAAGGGTATATTTTGAAATTTTGAAAGAAAATGAAGGACAAAATAGTCACAAATGCATATTTAAGTTCTTATTAGATAAAATAAGCACTTATTTTTAACTTAAGAATTCCCAAACATGGCCTAAATCCTCTTACCACGTCATCAAAACAGGAGTTGAGATTTTCACTATAAAATCCTCCCCACACCCATCTTCCAATTGCACATTGGGTCATGTAAGGAGGAAGGAAATCCGAATTATCAAAATAAACCCCTTGATTTCGAGTTTTTCTTCTTTTCGTTTAAAAACATGAAACAATTCTTTTGAAATTATCCATGTTCTCATGTTTCATGGTTGTAAATTGTAATTCAAGCACGAGATAAACCAAATTTATGTGGTTTACTAATTATATAGATATGTGTTTCTTGACTTACTAGCAGGGACCCATGAGATGCACAGGCTTTGTTAAGCGAAAGTTAAACAATAGAAACACATAAGAGTATACAATTGTTTTATACTTTAATTTTTAACTAATTAATAATTATTCATTTTTTATATATTACTTTTAATAATTTTTTACAATACAAAAATAACAATAATTAATTTTAGCTAGGGTTGTTCATCAAACCGATGAAACTGACCAACCCAACCCAATGTTACCCGAGTTTGTCAGTTTTTAGTATTTCCGATCAACTTTGGTCTTATAATTTCCCAACCTAACAATAGATGTATATTAATATTTTATATTTTTTAAAACGAGAAAGTGAAAAAAATTCCCATATTCCTTAGTTTAATAGTATATTTTACATCATAAATTTAACTTTTAATAACAACACTATAAATTTTTAATTTTTAAGTTTAAATCTTTTGAACCGATCAATCAAACTGAAAATTGGCCCAAACCAATGCAACCCGAATTGAACCAACTCGTGAATACTCCTAATTTCAGATAAATTAATAAAATACAATAAAAGAACTAATAAAAATACAATAATTACAATAATACAATAAATACTAAAAATATATTAAATTTATCAATAAATAGTGTAATCTCAAATAATAATTTAATCTCCAATAAATATTAATCAATAGATTACAAGAAAAATACATAATTACTAAAAATAAATTTATAACAAAAATACAATAAGTATAATAAATTAAACTTAAAAGTTAAATAACAATAGTTTAATCTCCAATAATTATTGAAATTTTTTTGTTAAATAATAAAACAAAAATATATGTATACATAATTATTGAAAATATATTTCTCATAAAAAACAATAAATAATTACTAAAAATACAATAAATATTAATTTTAGTACATATATAATAAATAGATATATAGATTTTGAAATTATTATTAATAAATATTAATTTTTTTGAAAGTTAATTTTTCTAGAATTATTAATTGATACAAGTGAAATTAGTTTACAATATTATTTAGTTATTTAACTAATATCAGTATTCAAAATTTTAAAATATTAATTATTTATTGAATTTAATAATCCATAAAATTATAATTTAAACTATGACTATATAATTTCGTTATTAATGTTGTAAAATATTATATTAGTATTAATTTGAATGTAATGAAATCTATTATTTTTTAAATTGTCGATTTTGTAATAAAGTTTTCAAGCATGAGATAAACCAAATTTATGTGGTTTACTAATTATCTGGATAAGTGCTTCTTGATTTATGTGACTGTTTATCACAGCTCACAGCATATATATTAGTTGATGGGAATTTGGTTTTTTTTTTTTTGAAGCCTTATCAGGCACAAACCATTCAATAAATACAAACCGAGGGGAAGGACCAACACCTGGGATGTATTGGTGCTTAAGCTCAAATTGGGCCAGCCCGTGGGCTGCCCTATTACAAGAACGAGAAGTATGGCAGAAAATAATATTAGAGAATGACCTAGCAAGAGATCTACAATCTAAGATTACCGAGATGGCTCAGTTTGAAGTCATATGAGCCCAATTTAAATCCTTTGAGAGGCCATACAACCTTTAATCAAAGAACAAAATTCGCTTGAGAAGCCCAATAAGCTCATGCAATGGATAAGGAAATTCCAATTCACTCTATCGTAGGCCTTAGAGAGGTTAATTTTATACACAGGGAGTATAAAAGAGGGAATCCAAAACGAATTTGTACTTGTGCCTTTAATCAGTTTGATAATCACCAGCGAACATAACACCTTCCCCATAAATTTGTATGTAACCGCCTCAATTGTACTTCCCTTGATTTTAAAAATTCTAGAATTTCTTTCCTTTCAAATTGAACACAAAACAGTTGCCAGAATCACATCCCATGCTACTTTCCTCTGTTCAAACTTCTCAATTGCCAACTCTTCAACATCTCAATTATTGAATTAGGAAAGCAGTGCCTTAGTACAAATAAAGCTAGCATCCTTGCCCATACACTGGGGGAGAAACTATAATGGAGCAAATTGTTAACAGTCTCTAAGGCATCTAGAATAAAGAACAACTTGTATCAACCATCTGCATTCCTCTACTCACCATTGAATTGGATGCTGCCATGGAGGTCATTGACGTCCAAGTAGACATGTCTGAGTGATCCAAGGTTACCAATGGCATTTGAAATTGTACCTTGAAAACTATCCATTCTAAGATCAAAGTATGTGAGACTGGTAAGATTATACAACCTATCTGGTATGGTGGAAGTGAAGTTGAACTATCTATCACTGAAGAGATACTTGGATTAAATTTTCATGGCTGCTACCTTGGAAAGAGTTCTCTATTTCTAGACAAATAAAAAAGTCTCCGTTTCCAGTATTATGTTTTCAATGTCTTGTATATATATATATATACTCACAGTTTACTAAATTACAGTGGAACTGATGGTAATATCAACATCATCCCAATTAAACTAGGAAAGAAATAAGATTTTTGGTTATGTTATAAACCTAGAATTTTGTAAAGAATCAAGATAAAAAAGTACCTGATGGAGCTACTGTGCTTGAGTGTTGCTTACAGAGATTGAATGACTGATTTTTTTTTATTCTATCAGTAAGAGGAGAAAACAAAAATTTAATGTTTATTAAAATAAGCAATGGATAAAACATTTCAGACCTTCAAAAAATAGTCGTTCAATCCATACATAACATCCCACCTCAAAAAATAAAAAATAAATAAACATTTCAGACAACATTCCACCTCAAAAAAACATTTCGGACCTTCAAAAATCTATTCATACAAAAAGCATTTATGACATAAGAAGCACTCCTTCATGCAACACCACACACCGATCAACAAAAGGTGTTAATCCAAAAAAATAAAAAAAACATAACTGCCATGATATATTGGCATTGGTAACATAAAAAAAGAAGATCCAATAGTGACACCTCAAAAAACAAAATATATGGATCTCAGTTCCAATACCGTTCTTATATTATCTTAGATTCAGCATCGGATGGGGTAACAAGAAAATGCTCCTTAGAGCTTTCAGTTGGTCCTCTAAGTTGTGGACGTATTCTTTAGTTGGGCGATTATCTAGATCCTCCTCTAGTTCTGCGACTCGTTTTTCTAAGCGATAGATTTCTATGTCAAGAGATTTAGATTTCCATAAGTAGTACTGGTATTCAACAAAATTAGAGGAATCTATGGTCTTGTATACTGCCTATCTTGCAGCCCTTTCTCTTGCCTTTTGCTCAGAATGACCTGATACACCCACAAATACCCAATCCTCACCATACTGATCAAAAGAAACCTCAACATATACACCTCTATTGTCCCTGTATAAAATCCATTATGGGATTGCCAAATGCATCTTGGAAATTAAACGTTCTAACAACTTTCTGAAATTAATTGAGTATGATGGTTTGTTAGGAAATTCCATGCCTACGGAGTTAAAAACCAATTTTTTTTAGTATGTTAAACCTTAATGACACCATTCATTAAGGTTTCTAATTAGTGGCACAGGTAAAATAAGCATAAAAAATACCATAACCAACACAAAATGCTTCAAAGACAATCTATGTTCTAGGCTGGTTTTTTATTAGTGGTTTTCTTTTTTTAGGCCTTTCCTTCTGCCCACAAATTCTTCTTGTATATGTTTTTTAATCTTATTAATTAATTTAATCTTATAAATTATATGCAACAAAAATACAGTGAGGGGTGCAGGTACAGCAGTTGATGACTTAGCTTAATCAATGTCTTAAATCACAGAAGTGTGTACACCTTTGGTGGAACTATGTACACCTTTTCAAACTCATGCATCTCTTTTATGGATATGCATCCCTTTAGGTCTCAATTCCTATCAATCCCAAACCAGATCTGAAACCAAACCTAAAACCTACCATCTTTTTCAAACTTAGAACTCAAGGATAGAAGTCATTTAGAACACTTTAGACCTGGATTTAGGTCTACATTTGCTCAACAGCTTGAAACTATATATGTAATCGTATCTTTCTTTGAAGTTCAAAACCCAAAATTTAATAGCTTTGAGAGCAAAAACTAACCTGAAATCAGGTTTACCATGTTGTTTTCTTTTACTTATTTCTAGATTTCTCTTGAGATTTCCATTCTCTCTTTTTACAAGATAAATAATCATTTAGAATATGTGGTTTTAATCATGTACAAGGTGTAAAATTCAGTTAGTTATTAGATATAATCGTTTTTTCCCTTAACCATTATTTGGTGGAATTGTGTACACCTTTTCAAACTCAGGCTTCTCCTTTATGGATATGCCCTTTAGGTCTCAATTCCTGTCAATCCCAAACCAGATCTGAAACAAACCTAAAACCTACCATTCTTTTTCAAACTTAGAACTCAAGGATAGAAGTCATTTAGAAGTGACACTTAAGACCTGGATTTAGGTCTACATTTGCTCGACAACTTGAAACCAGATTTGCAATCATATCTTTTTTCTTAATTCTAGATTTCTATACTCTCTTTTTACAAGATAAATAATCATTTAGAATACACAGTTTAGATCAAGTTCAGACATGCTTTTAAATCTTAAACAGTTGGAAAAATACACAGTTCAACCAATGTTTGAATTTACCGAAGTCCAATGAAACCCGAAATAGCAGGTGAATTTAAAAAAAAAATTAGAGAGGATAAAAAAGACTAAGTTCTACTTTCTCCAGGGCATACAAATCCCAAGAAAGAAGTACCTTTAGATTATCAAATTAAATGGGAAAGATAACTCCAAATGTAAAACTAACTTTCTTTTTACAACTTGGACTATCAAACTATAAGTTTGATTTGCACTGCTAACATATAGTCCTAGTAAATAGAAGTATTGGAGCTCAGGTCGAATACAAAAGGATGATATTCAACAAATTCCCCCCAAAAAAATGAAAATAATTGAAGAATACAGAGGAAAACAAACAAATGCAAACACAAGTAAAGTGGGGAAAGTAAGACCCAAAAAACTCAAAAAAAAATTTAAGAAAGAAATCAAATTTTAAATGCTCTCCCTAAAAAAAAAATGCATCATTGCTCCCAAAGCATGAGAAAATATGCAAAAAATCTTAGGAAGAAATGAACAAAAAAAAGTAAACTAAAACAAAGAAATGCAAATATAGTTACATGAAGGAAAAGAGAACATGATAGTGCAAAAAGATTATGAAACAAGAATTAGTAGAAGGTAGTTCAAGTAAAAGAAAAAAAAAACATTTTGTAGCATGTAATACATGTTAGAAAAGACAATAAACACTTAGAACTCAAAAGAAAAAAAATAGAGTTTTGCATCATTGCTCCCATGTAATAGAAAACAAAATAAAATAAAACACAACCAAAAATAAAATAAAAGACAACAAAAAAAAACAAGAACAACTACAAGAAATAAATGCATTAACAACTACCAACATTAAAGAAAAGACATTAAACACATGGAAGTAAAGGCTATTGTAAGAATAATAATAACACCAAGGGAAAACCTATGAATACAAAAAACCAATAATTCTATAAAGTGTTAGCACTACAAATAGCATAAGGAAATAAATGCATCAACAACTACCAAAACTAAAGAAAAGACATTAAACACATGGAAGCAAAAGCTATTGTAAGAGTAATAACAACACCAAGGGAAAACCTATGTATACCAAGAACCAATAATTCTACAAAGTGTTAGCACTACAAATAGCATTAGGAAATCAGAAAGTACTTACAATAGAAAGGAGAGTTGAAGAAGTAGAAACAGAAGGAAAGAAGAAATTAGAGCATGCATTCAAAATAACCGAAGGGGATATAGATAGGAGATAAATGGCATGTAAAGACAAACAATCATTAAATGAATGTAGTGCAGTGTCAAGAAAGAGATTATTATAATTCCACTATAAATATTAAACAACCTCAAAAGGCATTATCAAGTTAGCTAAATGGCAGAAATTGGTTATCCTAAAATAGAAATAGATTAAACGTTAGGAACAAGAAGCTGAAAGAATTCCTAAAATAAAAACAGATTAAATGTTAGGAAGAAGAAGGTGAAAAAATGGAGAGATGTTACCTCGCAGCATTTATTAGCCAAGATGTTACCTGCGAAACGGTTACTGTCACTACTACCACAGTTGGATGCCGTTAAAGTAGTGTAGGATACGCAACACACTGCTACCGCCGGAAGAAACAGATAGAGGGAGGGAGGAGAGAGAAAATCGTGAGAGAGTAGAGAGGGGGGAAAGAGAGAGGGGGGTTTCACCCACATTGTCACTACCGCCAGGAGAAAACCGAAATCATGAGAAAGGGAGGGAGAGAGAGAGAGAGCGCGAGAGAGGTGCGAGAGAGAAGAGTAAGAGCCTAAGAGGTTTGCAAGAGAGAGGGGGAAAGCCGAGACTGGGAGAGATTGAGAGAGGCAAAATCGGGGCTCACATCTCTGTGTCTGTTAGAGACGAGAAGTGAGAGTGCGAGAGAGTTGCGAGAGAGAAGAGTAAGAGCCTAAGAGGTTTGCAAAATTGCAAGAGAGAAGGGGGAGAGATTGGGAGAGGCGAAATCGGGGCTCACGTCTCTGTGTTTGTTAGACATAGTGCCAAATCGGGGCTTGCAGGGGGAGGAAGGAAGGGGACAGTGTTGAGTTGTAAGAAAAAGGCCCTGCTGTGATTCGACATTGTGTCTGTCGTAACTTGTAAGTTGTGATTCCACTCTGCTTATTTCCTTTGGACTGTGAGTAGAAAACAAGAATGATGAATCGAAAGTTGGAGGCTTATTGGAATAAGTCAAATGCTACACGTGTTGAGCACAAGGAGGTTACCCTACCCCCCCCCCCCAAATGCTTTAAGTATATAAGTTAGATGTCACACTGGATTGTTTATGGTTTTGTTTCTTGAAACACCCCACCAAAAAGCCAAAAAGGAAAAAAAAAAAACATTTATTGTGCTTAGATTTTAGATGCCTTTTATGAGGTGTTACTAGAAACCTCTGGCCAACCAACCAAAACCAATAAACATTTAAAGTGACATTTTTTTAAATAAAAAGCATCCATATAAATGCCAATAGAACCCAACACAAAATTTATGTCCTTGGATCAGGGACAGTCGGACGGGGGTGTTGCTCGATAATCCATTTCCCTTGTATGGTTAGAAGCTTGTGCAAAAGTAACCTGTTCTTTCTTTCTATTTTTTTTTTGGTCAATAAACAAAAAAAAAGAACATTTCCCTCTCTTTAATTAGTAGTTATTAAAACTTGGCAAAATCTATGGTGCATGAACTATAAATGAAATAGAAAAGGAAACTAATTAGCAGATGAAATGTCACAATTAACATTTTATTTTGACACCACACAAATAACCTCTTTAATATTGTTTTAAAGTCTTGAGGGTAAATGCACATTGTGAAAATGTAATTGATTGAAATTTTGATTAACTTCTTTGATTGAAATTTAGATTTATTTGTAAATGCAGTATAGTATATTGAACTCATTAAACTATATACAAGTGTAAAGTATAGTGCACAAATTGGCTTGTATAGTAGTTGTATGATTGTATCTGGAGTAAATGGTCTATGGGATGAGGTATGTCCTAATTGCTAGTTCTAAAGGATTGACGTCATCCTTGCAAGAGAAAAGATCAAAAGAGTACACGAAAGCTTACTAAAATTTTCTTTAAAAAAAGAAAAGAAAGGTACTACTACTGAGTACTGGCTAATTAATCTTCAAAGTTTGAAAGAAAAGCAAGGTACTATTACTGGCTAATCTTCAAGATTACCCTTAAGATGATTGGTATGGATTTGCCACTTCAGCACCTGACATGGCAATAACGTTTACTACTGTAGGCTCCATGTTTACACACCCCTTTGCCGCATTCGACATAGGGAAGGATCACACAACTCAAACACCCGTCGCTATTGTTTTGCCCATTAAAGCAATTCCCTTCAACTGGAGGTGGAGGGGTTCATTTTTTAAACACACCTCTAACACCGGTAAGCCTCTTGTGCTCAAGAGGATGGGGAGAAGGAGTAAAAGTGAAAATAAAATCATATTTTGAGCAGATGGGGCCAGTCCAAAATTGTATCAATTTTAGTTCAAACGGGAAGGTAGGGTTTCAAGTCGAGTTGCTCGATTTGAAGAATTTCAACCACATAAGACTCGAGCTAGGTTTTGTATCTATTGAGAATTTAACAAACTCTTAATCCAATGTAACTAAAATTGCACTCCTATTGGAAGGAACTAGTGTGATGAGTGGAAACTTTTGTCTCCTTGGAATCATTCAAAATACCTAATTGATAGACATATAATGAGAGCATTGCATTTTACACAAGATACTCTGTAGATCATTGAAGTTGCTCTTTTTCTTCTTCAATCTCCCTATTCACCATGATGGCAATCAAGTTGCTCTTCTTCTTCTTTGGTGCTTTTACGTGTTAAGAGAATTTATACCCATGCAGGTTTGATATGCTCTCTCCTTTCGTACACCTGTATTATTGTTGGAAGATTTGGTGCCTACGGACTAATAATAAAAAGACAAAATGGATGAACGCCATTTCTAGTTAGGCAAATTTGTCCTATGCAACAAATTAAAAAAAAAAATCAATCATGGTTCAAAGTATCAGAAACGCAAGGTATATTGAAAATACAATTTTAAGAGATGTGTCGAGATATGTTTTGGATATGCATAGATACTGATGAAAAATTAAGATACGTATAAATATGTTAGGAAATTCAAATATATCCTAAAAATATATTACTAACAATAATTATAAGTTTTAGATGATTTTAAATAAGTTATTTAAATGTAAAAGTCCATATTTACAATCATTTAATTGTAAATAATTATAATTAATAACTGTTGAAAAATGATGGAATAAATAAAATGTGAGAAAACAAAAAAAAAACTAAAATATGAATGTGTATACATAAATTTTCAAATAACCAGTATAATTTTATGTATGTACATCAATTTATATTAATATTTATTGGCATATAAATTTTAATAATTAATTTTAACATTTATTAATAAATATCCATTAAACAAAGGGAAACTTTACTTTAAAATAATAATGCATATGACCATAGCAAACAATTGTTTAAGTCGTAGTTTTTATACTAAAAAAATGAAATTAATGAGACATGATAATTAATTAGTGGAATTAATGAGGGAGTATCCTTAATTAGTGGAATTAATAAAAGAGAATATAATTCAAATTAGGTGCTAAAATTCAAATTTAAATTTAAAGTAGGAGTAACTGATTAATTAATGAAAGGGAAGTTAGAATTAAATATAGAATTAGAAGTAATTAAAGAGATTAATGAATGAAGGGCACCCAAAAATAATCAAGTGTATTAGGTTGTATCAGATTGTTTCGAGCCCATATAGGCCATTATAGAGATGAAACAACCCAATTCGAGCCTGTATTGGTGCGATATATACGAAAAGAAACAGAACGGATGGTTTCTACACGTTTTGTGTATCAGGCTCTTGTCAGAATGATACATATCAGTCGATACGACCCGATACGTTGTGAAATTTTGAACCTTGAATAAAATACATGGTACACAACCCGATAGACATAAAAAGGGGAAGGCATAATCTCTCTCTACCACAATGGAGAGAATAGTAAATCAATGTTTTAAACACCAATCCGGAGGCCAAACCGTTTTTGCCTCCAAGTAGCGGTTCACTAGTTCGATCGTTCCACTTGTATTTAAAGTATTGTGTGTGTATGTATAATATGTGTATAAATATATATGTTATTAATAAATAATGTATAAATATGTTTTAGATATGTTATATGTATTTTTGTATTTAATTTTTTATTTATAAAAAATAAAAAAATTACTCAAAATAAAATAATCACCTCAATCGGATATCAGAGTGCAAAGTTATGGCCTCCGAAAGTTTACATGCATTGAGTGTGCAACCCTGTGATCCGGTCACTGGGTCGAATGGGTCACTGGTTGAACCGACTAGGTCGGACGATTCTTGACCAAATCAACAATTTTGGCCGTCTAGCAGGTCTTGAGTAAACCAGACCTAGAATCTTGATGGGGTGACAGTTCAAACGGTTCAACCGGTTGAGTCAATGGCGGGTTGAAAACATTGTAGTAAATCCATTCTTATCAAACATGAGATGATGATAATAGTAAATGGCATGTTTTTCGAACCACCATTGATCCGGACGGTTAGACCATTTGAACAGGGAACCGTCTAGGAAATTGGTTCCGTTTTACCCCAAACTTGGTCCTTGGCCAAAAACCGTTGAATCAGTCAATGGCTCGTTGACTTGGGTGGCTGAATCGCCGACCTGTTAAACGATTTTTGGCCATTTTTTATTTAAATTATTTTTTTTAAATTTTTATTTTTTTATTAGAACAAGCTGTCCGATTGAACTAGATGGTCGAACCACCGACTTAAAAACCGGTGCCCATAATAATTCTGGTTCCGAGTCATTTTTTAAATCATTGGTAAATGGTTAAATACATTCTTATCAAACACTAGCAATACTGAACCAAAGTGAAAATATACACTAAATGGACATTTGCACTCTTTTCAAACTGAGCTAAAGGTACAAATACAAATAATATACATTGCAAATGCATACTAAATAATACGAAATACATGGATTTGCACTCTACCATATTGTGTCACAGGCAGAACAATGGCAAAGCCCATAAAAACATCAAAAGGCAGAAAAACTTTGGCTGTTGGGCCCAACAGCCTTTCCTATTGAGAGAGTTATTGGCTTGAGCATGTTAGCATGAGAGTGGGCAAATTAATAACTGCATTTTAATTATTTTTTTGACAAAAAAACCAAAGCATGCATGTGAATTGGTGAAGCCCAACCCAGGAACTCTTTCAACAGCTGTTGGCCCCAACAGACAAAGTTAACCCAATCGCTCCCTATTTCTCTTTAACCATAAACATAGACACGTGGACGTAAATTGGTAACATGTCCAATCTAAAACCGCTCTCATCCCCAATAGCCCAAGTTAACTCACAAAAGGCATCGGTCAAACAGTCAAAAAGGTCGACAAGTTACTATGTGATTCCCATTTGCGACCGAGGAGGCCATCCACGTGGTGCCCCTTCCATTTTCTACTTCTTATTTCCATATTTTTCTTTTAATTATCGTCTACCCTTGGTCCCTTGTATTATTGATCGATTTGGCCAGTTTATTAAATGGGCCTGATACCAGCTGTGTTTGGTTTGATAGAATGGGAGTGAAAGGAGTAGGGTTCGGGTGGCAATATTAGGCCCAGTCCATGACTACCAATTTACATCTCTTCCACATATCAGTCACCACCTGCAATTAGTGCTGCACTTGTAATATGTGTGTATGTTAGATAATATTAGTAATATATCTACCTATATAAACCTAACATATATATTTACCATTAATATTATTTTTTTGAAAGCTTTCAGAAAAATCAATAAGATTGATAATATATTTTTTTTAAAGCTAGGAAGTTCAAGAAAGTAATTTTTGATATATTCTATCATTAATTTATTTTTAACAAAAAATAGTATTTTAGTTTTTTTAATTTAATTTATTAATGATATGTGGGGGTGATCACGGTTTGGTTAACCAAATTGTGAGCAATTTTTGAAATTGAACCAGTCCTGCTGATTTTTTTGCAGTTCTTCAAACCAAAACCAAATTAGTACCACTGGTTAATTGGTTGACTTGTTTCAATTTTTATCAATTCGATTCATCAATTTTTTTTATATTTATAATATATATTATATTATAAATAATAAGTGATATATAATATATGCTAATGTATTATATATTATAAATATAATATATGTATATATTTTTATGTATAATGCATATATATTTATATATAGATAATATGTAATATATATTAAAAATATATAGTATACATATAAATATATTTACCAGTTGGTTCGGTCGATTTATTTTGATTTATTTTATAGGTTAACTGAAAATTGAATTGGTCCTTTGGTTTTTCAGAAATACTGAACCACAATCGAACCGATTGGTTCAATTAACCACATTTTTGGTTTGATTTAGTTTTTTGGTTTTTGGATTTTTTATGAACATCCTTAATGATATTGCTGACATCATAAAAGTAGGAATCAATCAGGTGGTTTTTCACCAAAATTCACGAGGGGTTGTAATTGGTCAAAGCCTTTTTGATATAATGTCTTTCTCGCATCATAATTTTTTTTAGAGGTTTGAAGGAAAAAATAGGAAAAGATAGGAATTCATACAAGGTTGGTACAAGTTTTCCTACCTTTTTCCTTCAAACCAAACATACCTAATGACATATAATAACCTATTCAAAAGAAATATGATTAAAAAATCCGACGGGCAAGATTTGACTCGAATTGGAATATTAATAGAATCGAATTCAAAACTAGGGCATGTGATCCGAATCCGAACTGTTTATATGGCCCTACCTCCACTTCGATATGCAGCTCATAGCTTGCGGGTTGCGACTTGGGACTTGCGACCTTTGTTCTCATTTGCTATTTATATTTGAAGTTCGTACTTCGAACATTCCAGTCCCGCCCTATGCTATAAAGCTTTATGAACCACAAATCACAGAAATAAAGGAATCATCAAATTTGAAGCGCTTCGAAGTCTGTTAATAGAGTCATAGGGAAGGAAGGGGGCAACATGGCATCTCTGAGGCGGCTTATGAAACCAGGCCAGGCATGGTGGACGATCAACTCCCTTAAATCCCTAACCTCTTCGTCTCCTGCAACTCGAAACTCTCTACACCGACAATACCGTTGTAAGTATTGGAAATCTTGTTACTTTTTCCCCGGCGGGATGAATCTAAGAACAAGAGTTTCTACATGATTTTTGTTTTGGTCAATCGAAGTTGTCGGTTATGTCTCATCTCACATGATCCATAATCCATTTTCTTTTTTGAGTTGGGGAGGAAAATAGAAAAAAAAAGAGAAAAGAGGACCTTTTTGGAAACACTTCGTTGTTTTATATATTTTGCCTGGGAATTAATGCGTATACAATAATCTTGGTTACATTAACTGCATTTTACTGTATTTTCACCTGAGAGTGGTGTTTTGGGAATGGGATGCATTACTAAATTGAATTACTATTGCAGACTATTGCAGACATATTGATGTTTTAGGCTCATTGAGGTCATTATTAGTTGTAGTATGCTTGGAGAGAAAGTCATAACTTAGTAAGTTCATAATAGAATGGTTGGAATTGTATGCTTTGGTACCGTGTTGCCAAGATTAAGAGCCACACTTCGGAAGGTACTGCACTAAATGATCATTACATTTAAGATACTGAGATGTTACAACGCAAGAATTGCCATGTAAAATTTGGCACTAAAAGGTGACAATTGTGAAGAAGATCATGAGGGGAACTTGAGTTAGACACCAGCACAAGAATTTCCATGTAAAATTTGGCACTAAAAGAATCAAGAGTAGGTGGATGGGAGGCCTGAGCAAAAGGGACAAGGTGGTGTGGGGTATTCTTCCTATGGCTCTATTTAGGCGTGTATGGGAGAGAGGAATGACCGGACTTTTGAGAGCAGTTTCTGAGAAGATCAAGAAGTTTTGGGCTACATTGAAAGGAAATTTTGCTTGTGGCTGTCAGTACATAGGGATTTCAGGAACTTAGACTATTCCAGATTTTTTGATAGGGACATTTTGTTTATATGTCAACTTCTTTCTAACTGTTTTCATATGGTCCCATTGTGATGTGGTTGTGTATAGCTTTAGGTTGTAACCCTTTGTTCATAACACTATTCAATATGTTACCTTTTTTTTTGAAAAAAAACCCCAACAATTATAGTATGATGAAAAGTAAAAAAAGAAACAATAGTTACAGTATCAATTGCTTACCTTCATTTTTTCTTATTTCTTATTCCTTATTTCATTTTAATAATTATTGCCTCTTCGGAAATACTGCTCGAGCTTTAAAGTTTCATAATAATTATTCAATATTAGTTGAGTACATTCTCTTTACACTTGTAAGTTTGTGCAAGTTGATGTGCTTCTGAGATGGATTAATTATATTCTCTATTGACTCATGCAGGGCCTTTTGAATACTTCATCCATCCCAAAACATCTGAAGGACCACGTTTTAAATCAACATGTGAGTTTCATGGATTCCTTTCAATATTGCCAGCTGTCCTAGTTGGTATCCTTGGAGTGGGATTGCAAGAAACTCATGCTGATGCCAATCAGGTTTGCATGGTGTTATTTCTAGGAAGTAGTTTTGTGTAATGTTGAATTTATTGTATCATTCTTGTCTTTAGTTTTTCAGTTCATTATATTATCTTTCTAGTTTTGTCCTTTCTTTTTCATTGATAATACAGGTAACTTATTAGTTTAATACCAATATTTCCTTGAATCATGGATTGTATGAATTGTATGCAACATGTATTCTCATTATGTGTTTATTTTAAGCTGATTTTATTGTTGACTTAGTTTTCTCTAGGTGGATTCTAAAGCTCCTTCATCCTCACAAGCTCCATCTACCTATGCTGATTCAGAGAAATTTATTAAGCAAGAGAGGAGTCGGCTAGAGGAATTGCTCAGAAGTAAAGGAATGCATTATGGCTCTTATCCTCCATTTACTGTTGCTGTGAAAGGAGAAAAGGTAGCATTGTGAAGCATGACTCATGAATTACCCAGTAACTTGCTTTTGATTCTGCTCCATCTCAGAATGCCAAAATATATTGGTTGGAAATGTTTCACTTGGCAAGCATTTCCTGGAAAGTGGAAATTAGGGCTTATTTTTCTTTGTTTTGATCACATGAAAAGCCATTGGAGAAAGCAGAAATGCTTGAGAATGAGAACAATGAAAGTAAAAATCCATACAAATACAATGCTTTGCAAGTTTCATATCTTTCTATAGTTTTATGGTGTTCTGTAGAATTTGCATATAGCCCATTGTGAGTGGAAAGAAAAAGATAAGAAGAAAGCTAAGTTAGTCATAGGGTTGAACCATTTAAGGAATTAAGGTGTAAGAAAGTGCATGCATTTTTTATTTTGATCAATGTGAAAGAAAGTGTATGCTGAGATTTAGAAGTTGTATAATAGCTATTAAGCAATCTTGAAAATGGTTGGATAGTTTTGAATTGAATCAAGGGTGTTGATACACTTTTACTCCATAGTTAACTTCACAAATATTGTTCTGCTTTATTTTGAAATTCCATGGGAGGTAAACCTTTGTTCCAGCAATTGCTTGTTCCTTGCTATGAAGTAATTATCAGGCTGTATATGTTGGAAAAAAGGTTTACTATTCATTTATAGGAGCCAGCTGCCAGGAGGCCTCTGGATATTGATGGGGGAGGGGGGGAGCTGGATCTGCCACACTTTTTCCCTTCCCTAGTCAACATCAGCTCTATATTCTATACTCCATCTTGTATTGGACTTTGGAGTTCTCTCCAAGGGAAATGTACCGTGCAAAGTCTCAGCATTTAATTAAAAAGGGACTGAATCCTTAGACACTAGATTTATATGAATCAAATTACTTCTTTAATCTGTTGATGTTCTGATATACCTCATTTTTGTCCTACACTGTAGGTCACTGTCAAATTCCAAATTCCTCCAACGTGTGAAGTATCACATCTAATTGTGGATCTTGTGTCACATTTAGGACTGAAAGCTGATGAGCATGGTAGTGGTTCAGATATGATTTTGCGTGCTTGGGACAGGTTGTTGAAAAGCCTCAGTTTTGGTGCCTTTTTAATTTTGATAATAGAAAACGTCTTGTTTTCTTATGAGTAGTTGAAGAAATTTATTGATTTATAATTGTGAAAATGTAGAAAGGCTTGTAGCCAAAATGATGACCTTGCAGTTTGCCACCCTCTTCATCCTAAACATATTGCTGATTGGAAATGAGGTCTTTATAATTGAGAATTTTGAAATCATCAAGAACCAAATTGCAATCTATAAAAAAACCCAACATCTGAAAATATGCACACCAAACATTTCTTGCAGCTATACAAAATTCTTTTGTTTCTTTCTTTTTATATAGAAAATAGCATAGAGAACCATCAGGCATGGATCAATCCATTATTTCCCAAGAACTAAAAGGGCAAGAAAAATGACATTTTTTTTAATTGGTAAATAATCCTGATCAGTTATGGACAAATGCCTTAGAAACAAGAGGTTTGAAAATAAGTGGGACTAGAATAGAATGTATGACATGTAAATTTAATAATAACAGGAGTACAAACCAAGGTCACTTCGGATTGGAGACCTAGAGATGACTCAATGTGACCTTTTCTGGTACCTTGGTTTGACAATTCAAAAAAAGGGAGAGATTGAAGAGGATGTTGCTCCTAGAATTTGAGTCAGACGGGAAAAATGGAGGGGTGCATCCAGAATCTTATGTGATAGGCAAATGCTAAGATTAAAAGGAAAATTCTATAAAACAGCTGTAAGGCCAATTATTGCTGTATTGAGCAGAGTGCTGGGTGGTCAAGAAACAACATATCTAGAAACTGAGTTGCAGAAATGTGTAGGCTGAGATGGATGAGTGTGGAAAAAACTAAAAAGGCTTATTGATAAAAAAAAAAAAAAACTAAAAAGGCTATGGTCAGAAATAGAGTCATTGAAAGGAACCTTGGGGTAATAGGTGATAAAATGAGAGAAAGTGAAAGAAAAAGATGGTTTCGTCACGTGTATAGAGGACCATTGACAGCATCTGTAAGAAGTTATCTGTTGCAATTTGAAGGGGCTAAAAGGGCTAGGGGTAAACCAAAATGGACATGGGTCAAAGTAGTAAGAAATGATTTAAGTGTTCATAATTTAACAATGGATATGACAATGAAAGAAATAATCAGGAATAAGTTAACTACAGAAAGAATGGGAGTCATCAAATACTCCAACTGCAACATGAGTGTTAACCCCTGTCCTACACTCCTCCAGGATATAGAGACCTCAAAAATACAATAAACAGTTCTAATTGGCAAGATGTGCCAACTTCTTCCTCAGCACAAGTTCTATTTACTAATCTAATCGTTCAATTAAATGAATTCATACTAGCATCTAATATCTGGGTCTTCCTCTGGGAGCTAAATGCACCTCATCATTGGTTTGCGACCCAGTCTTGGAGTGCCTGGAAAGAAGCTCACCTCTTGGAAAGCCAAATATCTATCCCTGGGAGGTAGAATGACCCTCTTAAAAAAGTTCCCTTTCTAACTTGCCTTCTTTCAAAGGGATTTTCTGTGGAAAGGGTGGGAGGAGGAAAAAAAAGATTCATTTGGTCAGGAGAATGAAGATGTTTAATAACATTCTGTTGGGTAAATGGATTTGGAGATTCGAGAAGGAAAGAGGAAGTTGGTGGAGAAACTTAATTGCAGCCAAATACAATACAGATAGAGGTGACTGGTTAACCATCTCATCTTTGCCCTCCTTGGGTTGCTCAATATGGAGGAAAACCATGGACACTCTTCCAATATTCAGCAGAGGGTTAAGTCCTAAACTGGGCAATAGTCAAAGGCTGACTTTTTGGAAAGATCCGTCGTGTAGCAGCAGGCCTTTATCAAACTATTTCCACAATTATATCAGATTGCTGATAACCAGAATGCTGCTGTGGCTGATTGTATGAAGTAAGTGGCAGCTCTGTTTCCTGGTGCCCTTCCTTCTGAAGACACTACCAGGATTGGGAAATTGACAAGGTTGCGGAGCTGCTCTCTCTTCAGACCTTGGACCTGAGTATCGAAAGATAGTTGGAGCTGGATTTGGATTGCAGATGGCCTTTTTTCAGTCAAATCCTTTGTCCTTGAGCTTTCAGAAAGAAACTTAGCTGATGTGCCTGCCTCCAAAATTTGGAATCTGATTTCCCCCTCAAAAGTCAATGCTCTGGTCTGGGCAGCTGTGCTGGACAGGTGTTTAGCTAAAGTTAACCTGGCTAAAAGAGGGGTGCAGGTCCAGGATCAGTTATGTGTGCTTTGTGGTCAAGCTTGCGAGGACAATAATCACCTGGTCCTCCATTGCCCTGTGTCTTCCTCTATTTGTGGCACTATTTCTCAGCCCTGGGGTTAGCTTGGGTCATGCCTGAAAAGTGTTGGAGATGCTGTGGTGTTGAGAACTTCAAGGTCTTTCAAATCTTGCAAGTAGTGTGTGGATGTCTATTCGGGATGCAGTGATAAGCACCATTTGGTCTTGTTAGTGTTCGGTCTGCCTGTTAGACTGATAACAGTCAAGGAAGAGAGAGAGAAGAGAGGAGAGAAAGAGAGAAAGAGAGAAAGAGAGAAAGAGAGAAAGAGCAGAAGAGAAACAAGGAGAAAAGATTCTGGTTCGAATGAGAGAAAAAGCACTCTCTCATTCGGCCAGATGTATTTTATATTACTAAAATAATGTGTAAAAGTCACATATGCCCCTACTTAAGTTAGGGACATTAAATCTAACACAAACTTACACATCAGCACCTAAACACAAGCACAAAGATAGAAATACCCCTACATACTCGATACTAACACTCCCTCTCAAGCTGGAGAGTATGTATCATATAATCTCAGCTTGTTACATATGAAGTCCACTCTCCCCCGACTCAACCCTTTAGTAAACAAATCTGTCCACTGGTTCCCTGTGTTGACATATGCAGTGTCTATCACTCCACTCAACACCTTCTCTCTAACAAAGTGACAACCAACCTCTATGTGTTTGATTCTCTCATGAAACACTGGATTAGAGGAAATGTGAACTGTAGCCTGATTGTCACAGTAGAGCTTCATTGGAGTATCAACAGTGTATCCCATTTCCTGTGGAAGGTTCCTTAGCCGCACTAATTCACAAGTAGTATGTGCCAAGCTCTATATTCTGCCTCTGCATTGCTTCTTGCCACAACCGTCTGCTTCTTGCTTTTCGATGTCACCAGATTACCCCCAAGAAAAGTGCAATAGCCTGTAGTAGATCTCCTATCAGATACAGAATCGGCCCAATCAGCATCAGTATATCCTTCTATTTCAAGTTTTTCACCACTTTTGTATATCAAACCGTGACCAGGAGCCCCCTTTAAATACCTCACAATCTTTATAACTGCATCCCAATGTGGAACCAGAGGTTTCTGCATGAACTGACTTACCACACTAACTGCGAATGAAATGTCTGGCTGAGTGATGGTTACGTAGTTCAGTTTACCTACCAGCCGCTGGTATCTGCCAGGGTCTTCAAACACTTCACCCATATCACTGCCCAGCTTAGTGTTTGTTTCCATAGGAGTTTCAGTTGGTTTAGCACCTAACAAACCTGTTTCTTCAAGCAAATCAAGAACATATTTCCTCTGACACAAGTTAATACCATGCTTGGACCTTGCTATTTCTATCCCCAAGAAATACTTCAATTTACCAAGGTCCTTTGTTTGAAAATGTTCCTGCAAAAAGATCTTCAACCTGTCAATGCCCATTTTATCATTCCCGGTAATGACAATATCATCTACATACACCACTAATAGGATCTTCCCTGCCTAAGAGTCATGACTGAAGACAGAATGGTCAACTTGGCACTGTTTCATACCAAACTTCTTTACTACCTCACTAAATCTGCCAAACCATGCTCAAGGAGACTGTTTAAGCCCATAAATGACCTTCAGTAGTCGGCACACTTTACCATCCTCCCTTGAGCAACAAACCCCGATGGTTGCTCCATATAGACCTCCTCGAGCATATCACCATGCAAGAAGGCATTCTTGATATCAAGCTGATAGAGGGACCAATCATACATCACAGCAAGAGAAATCACAACATGGACTGAACCGATCTTAGTAACTAGGGAGAAAGCCTCTGTGTAATCAATACCATAGGTTTGAGAATACCCTTTGGCAACCAATCTAGCTTTCAGCTGCTCTACACTAGCATTAGGTAAGTACTTAACTGCATAAACCCACTTACAACCAACGACCTGCTTACTAGGAGGAAAAGTGGTGAGTTCCCATGTATGATTATGAGCCAGAGTTGAGAGTTCTTCCATCGCACGACACCATCCTGGAGAGGCAAGGGCTTCCTGGACATCCTTAGGTATAACAACAGAGGATACAAAGAGATAAACTGGCGATGGGAAGTGGAAAGGTGAGTCAGTGAAACATAATTAGAAATAGGATGAAGGGTACAATTGCGCTTACCTTTCCGCAAGGCAATGGGAAGATCAAGATCAGATACTGGGGTCAGGGCTGGTGTGGTAACAGCTGCCGGATCTGTTGACGATGATGAAGCTGGAGGAGGAGCCGGTACACGTGGGCGATGTGTATACACATGATGGATCGGTGGTCGTTCAATAGGGGGTGGCACCAGAGGCAAAGACTTGGTCACTGTGGGAACAAGGGGAACAGAGTCCACAACTGGAAGAGGAAGGGGAGGAGGTGATGAGGAGGAAGAAACATCATCGGATCCTAAGAAGAATGGAGTAGACTCAAAGAAAGTAACATCAGCACATACAAAGGAACGTCGAGAGTTAGGGTGATAACACTTATACCCTTTCTGAGTCCGAGAATAGCCAAGGAAGATGCACTTAATAGACCGTGCATCTAACTTGTCCATTCCTGGCCCTGGATTATGAACAAAGCAAACACATTTAAAAACCCAAGGAGAGAGAGGAAACAGAGACAAGGTAGGAAACAATGTGGTAAATGGGGAATGATCATCAAGGATAGACGTGGGCATCCGGTTAACCAAGAAGTAGGAAGTAGGCACTGCATCACTCCAAAGGATTTGGGAACATTCATGTGATGCATGAGGGACTGAGCTGTTTCCAAGAGGTGACGATTCTATCTCTCAGCCACCCCGTTTTGTTGTGGGGTGTAGGTACATGAAGTCTAATGGATAATGCCATGTTGGCCTAGGCAGTCTTGAAATGATGAAGAGAGATATTCACGGCCATTATCAGAACGGAAAATTTTAATGTGAACACCAAATTGGTTGCAAATCTCAGCATAAAACTTTTTGAAAATGGTAAACAATTCACTTCTTTCTTTCATTAAATAGAGTCACGCCATCCTTGAATAATCATCAACAAAAATGACAAAATATTTATATCCATTGTATGACATCACTTTATAAGGACCCCAAACATCTGAATGAACCAAAGAAAAGACACTCGATACATAATTATCAACTCTAGGACTAAAGGGAACACGATGATGTTTCCCCAACTGACATGACTCACAATCCAAAACAGAAAGATGACTTAATGAAGGAACCAAAGACTTCAAAACTTTCAGTGAAGGATGACCAAATTGACAATGCCACTGGAGAGGAGGGAGGGACGATTGGAGAGTGGTTGATGTACTTCCACCACCATCAAGATAATACAATCCACCAGCTTCATGCCCTCCACCAATCTTCATCCCCGTCTTGAGATCCTGAAAAACACATGAAGAGGGGTAAAAGGTAATGGAGCAATTAAGAGACTTGGTCAACTTACTAACAGACATAAGATTAAAAGGAAATTTAGGGACATACAAAACTGATGATAGAGATATAGGGTCCAGGTCAACATTACCAATACCACAAATGGAGGATGTGGAACCATTAG
>NW_010729084.1:1404076-1418641 GCF_000365185.1 Nelumbo nucifera | reverse complement strand
TTCACCTTCTTCTTTGCCTTAAGAAAGACTTCTACAGATTTGGCCCAAGGTACATAATTTTCTCCATTCAGCTTAATGGAGGTCATTTGAACATTTAGGTAGTCAGTAGGGACCATCACACTAGTCTTGCTATCACTGTTGTCTCCCATGGCTGAATTCGTTAAACTGCACACTAGATCACACTACACACTGATTTGAGCACTTACTACTGCTGCAAATTGCGCTCTTTACACTACAAACCCAACTCCACGACTGCCTGAAACTTCACAACATTGTTTGAGAAACACCCCCCCCCCTTCGAATGACACTGAAGGGTGCACAAACCCTAGCACACTACAATCTGAAATCCCACCATACAGTCTGAAATAGACTTCTCATTTGATTCACACCAAGAAAAAGTGCATAAAGCCTCTTACCTTATCACCCGAAAATCAGACCACACAAGACGCCCACCGCATCACACAAATCAGCCCTCTTCTCTTCATCGATTAGGGGAGGGCTTCTTAGAAACTGCAGCAACCGACCACAAACACCACAACTGGAGGCATAGAAACCTCCAAGGGAAGAGAGCGATCACTCATTTTCAGCCCTTTCCCTTATCTCTAGTTGATGGCGAAGAAAACAAGAGAAAACCCTAGGCTGGGTGTGCAGATAACAGAATTCTGGGCAGATCCGATTTGCTCAGTTCAGCTCCGATACCATGTTAGTGTTTGGTCTGCCTGTTAGACTGATAACAGTCAAGGAAGAGAGAGAGAGAAGAGAGGAGAGAAAGAGAGAAAGAGAGAAAGGAGAAGAGCAGAAGAGAAACGAGGAGAAAAGATTCTGGTTTGAATGAGAGAAAAAGCACACTCTCCCATTCGGCCAAATGTATTTTATATTACTAAAATAATGTGGAAAAGTCACATATGCCCCTACTTAAGTTAGGGACATTAAATCTAACATAAACTTACACATCAGCACTTAAACACAAGCACAAAGAGAGAAATACCCCTACATACTCGACACTAACAGGTCTGAAAGGAATAGATGGTTGTTCCATAATGTTTCTAAAGATTTGGATGTTTTAATTTCCTTTTCTTTTGGAAAGCTGGTTTTTTGGGGTTCAGTTGTAAAAGGGCTTCAAACCTCTGGCCTAGGGTCTCTGTTGAGGTCAAGGAGCTTAATTGAATTCTAATCTTGTATTGGGGGGTTGTTGTTGTTGTACTTCTGCTCTTTCTAGAGTTTAATAAAGTTACATTACCTTTTCTCCACAAAAAAAAAAAAAAGAAAAAACCTGGTTTCTCAATGTGATGTCAAACTGCAAAGGACCAAGTCCAACAACACCGACCCTTGGCTGGTTTGGTTCCCCTCGGTGGAGGATCTTAGTGCTTTACTGGCCAGGTTACAAGCCTTCCGCATCTTTCCTGAGGAGGCAGATTGTAGACTTTGGATTGGGGACAGATCTGGTCTTTTTTCAACCAAGTCTTGCTACAATGTGGTGTTATCACCTTCACTTCCCACTGTCCCTTGGGCCTGGTTATGGAAAGTCCAAGCTCCACGCAATGTGGTGTTCTTGTGAACTGCAGCAAGGGCCAAGGCTTTAACATCTGATCATCTCCTAAATAGAGGCATGCTAGAGGGTTTGTGCTGTTTATGTGGTTCTAAGCAAGAGTCAGTGAATCATCTGCCTTCACTGTTCATTTACCTATTCAGTGTGGGCACATTTTCTCCAGATGTTCTCCAGAAGTTGGGTGCTTCCCCTTGATTTGCCATCTCTTTTGGCCTCTTGGCCCTCAGCAGGTTTTTCTACTAGAGGAAAAAAGTTTTATGGGGTCTTCTTCCTTTTTACTCTCTGCTGGGGGGTCTGGAAGGAGAGCAACAGCCACATTTTTTAAAATAAGGCTGCTCTCATCAATGGTGTTATCAGCAAATTAGAGTGGCTGTTGGTGCAGGTTTTAGCTCCTTTCAGAGACACCCGTTGGATGGTTTCTTAAACAGATGGGATTCTATCATGATTTTGATGTAGTTATCCTTTGTATAGCTGGAGGTTAAAGATATATCTGTAAAGGATCTTTTTGTACATGATTTTGAGGATGGTTCACCCTCTCTTTTATTGAATGAAATACTTTCACACTTATCAAAAAAAAAAAAAAGAAATACCAAAATAAAGGAATTTCTAAGGCAAATAGAGAAGTCTTGCATTAAGAAGAAGAAAGGAAGGTAGAAAGCCCTTATGATCTACAATGCCCTATCTAACCCAAAGTTTCTAAATCAGCAATATTAGTCCCCCACAACACTCTTCCACATCCTCTCAAGCAAGATTATCCATAACTAAGTTATTGGATTTTGGAACCCATTGGAATGAGGGGTTAAGTCTGGACACCACAGCTGAGGCCAAGCCTTTATGTTCTTGAAGATAAATCTGTCATCCAACCAATGGAAATCTATGTGTTTCCCTCAGTAATGTTCTTCTGAAAACAAAGATCAATGCCTTGATCCTCTCAAAGTCTATTGAAAAGGATTAGAGGGGATGCATGATTATATCTGATTGTATCACCCAGTGTTTTAAAAGTACAAGGGCCAATTTGCGCCTGAGGTGCAAGGTGCAAGGCGAGGCACACGCCTTTTTAAGCAAGGTGCAAAATTACAAAAAAAAAGCTAAAAAATGAAAAAAGTCAGAAAATTCAAAAAAATGCCAAAAATAAAAAAATGCAAAAAATTCAAAAAATATTAAACATAATGTTAGTAAAAAATATAAACATAAATTTTAAAATAAATGTTTTAAAAAACCTATTTGCTTCAAGTTGCTAATGTGATGTAAAACATATTGCATTCTTGATTCTATGGGTTGCCTTTGTACCCAGCTGTTAGACTAAAAAAAAGCAAAAAGCGCACACCTGGGCTGAGGTGCAAGGCACATCCGGCGCATGTCTGGTGCGCCTTTTCAAAGGGGTGCACCAAGGAGCTGGGCGATGCACATACCTCAAAATGCGCCTCGTCTCTGCGCCTAGGCGTGCCTTTTAAATCACTGGTATCACCAAACCAATGGTCCCTAACACAAGATGCAGCACAGCTTTTGCTGACATTGGTTTGAGTTCAATATCAGAGAGTCAATGCCCACTAAGGAGCAATCACAAAGTGTAGTTGGCAAGAGAACACGATAATACACTACTCTCTTGAAAGAGAGTCGGCCTAAAATTCCCTGAAGCAATTTTTGATTCTTTTGTTTTTTCACTCTTTACTAGTTAAACATGGCTGATATTTTTTTTAATTTAAAACTGAAATTATATGTCTCATAAAAAATAAGTTTGATTCTATGAACTGATAAAAAGTTTTTCCCCCTTTTCTTTTACATATTTCAGTGCAGTTGCATGGCAGCTAACACTTCGTCAGCCCAAAAAGCAGGAGGTTGGAAGAGATGGGGGATTTATAGATGCCAATGATGAATGTGGGGGAGATCTATGCATTCTTGTGTTTCAGTCGCTCATTAGCGCTGACAATGCGGTTAGTTCATATATTTTTTTTCTAATATTTTCAGGAGCAATATATTTTGAAGCAGTTTTCCCTTTTTTCAGGTTGAATCCTTACATGATTATGAACTTTGTTATGTTTTAGTTTCTGATACTGGATTATGTTATTTACCTAAAAGAAAAGATAATAAATAATATGAGTTGTTTCAGGAAATTGAATTCATCAAGAAGGGGAGTTTTAGTGCAAAGGAACTTGATGCTTTAGTTTCTGCATTAAAATTAGCTGGCGTAAGAGCAGGTGCAAGGAAACCTTTGGAAAGAAGGCCAAGGGGATATGTGGATAAACGGGAGAAAGCAGATACTGCACAGTTACCTTCTACAGAGAAATCTATGGCTACTCTTGAGGCCATGGGAGTGAGAATTTTTGGACTTACAGAACCCCTTGCTGGCTCCCCAAATGATGGGATATCATGGGACAACATTGCAGGATATGATGAGCAAAAACGGTATTGTAAAGAAAGAAATATTTATGATATTTTTACTACAACTCGAGTTGCTCCTGAATGCAGTATTCCTTTTAGATTGTACTTTCCTTTATATTAAGATGTCAGTGCACTATATGATAGGGTCTTGGGACAGAATTGAAGATGCAAACTTTAGTAGGATTAATTTTCTTTGCAACCATAGTTGACATGGGTTTTTATAGTGAAATAAATATTTCATTAAAGGGAAAAGTTGTCATGAATAATATATTACTTCCAATAATATCACTACAAGAAATTAATGAAATGCCATATGCACTGAAACGTAGTTGTCAGAAACTTTACCTTTTGACAATCATATGCTTAGAACCCGAGTTGCCATTCAATCCTATCTAGGGCCATAGCTTTTGTTAAATCACAAGTTCTTAATATTTGACCTCTCTTTCCATATGACTCTTTTGTTCTTCCTTTTCCCTTTCTCTGAGCAGCAAACTTGCACTTTTCTACAAATTAAGTTGCTAATCTTTAACCCACAAGATCAAACCAAAGACGTGACTTCCTCTTGTTTCGGTGGACATTGGGTAGGGATGATCATGCGCAAGTCTGGGCTTAGCACCCTTTCTTCTAGTGTTATGCATCCTCATTCTTTTTAATACAAGGCATATTTCATTAAAAAGAAACAAGAAAAGCAAGAACTCTTCTTCCTCTTGAGGAGGCTTATGCTTCTTGCATTTATGAACTACACCTTACATGCCTAGGTAATGGAACACTTTGTGTCATGCCCATAGCATTCAAGGCACCAAGGCAAATCTAGGCAATAGAGGGTGCCTTGTCACCTGATTGCCTAGGTGATGGGATTTTTTTGAATAAGAACTATGAATCCTAATGTAATTCCTCTTGTTGCACAGCAAACAACAACCATCTCTACTTTTGTACTAGGAAAAAAAGAAAAGAAAAGAAGAGAAAAAAGAAAGGATGAAACAAGAAAATCACTATTTGTTGATTGGACAAGATTTTGAGTTCTTCCATGCTTGTTAATTCAGGTTTTGAAGTCTTCATTGAATCTTAGCAAATAAGAAAAATAATAATAAACTAGTATTTTAACTCAAATTAAATAAATCAGTTTAATAATGTCTGGTTTATTATCATAATCTCTGAAAGTTAAGAAAACAAAAGTATCCAGCAGCACCGTGTAAAAAACATTTTAGTGATTAAGGCAACCCTCCATGAGTGCCTTGTTGCCTAGGCATCACTCTACACATTAAGCTACCTTGGTATTACTTGATTGTCATAGTTAAGTTTGGTAATATATCCTAGAGGTAGCCTCTATTTTATATATAGTGGGTTATTCTTGTATCTTTTGGTGTAACAACAACAGACATGCCTTCACCCGGGCATGCACTCATTGGGTGATATTGTTTATCCTTTGACTTAAGCATGTCTTGTTTTTTTAACGACAAGAAAGTATCATGTTTATGTGAGGTCATTGTTCCACATGTTAGGCTACCTTTGTATTTCTTGATACTCCTAGTAAGGTAGTGGATTCTAAAGATAATCTCCATTTTCTCTCTTTTTTTTTTGATCAATAACAAATAATTAATCAAAAGCTTTAAGTACAAGAAGGGGGAGATAAACAATCTTAACTCCCCCAGGAGAGGTTGAGACCACCAAAAGAAAAAGAAAAAAAAACAATTAGAAGTGAGCCCAGAACAAGGATTCTCTATTCACCCCTTGCTTGGCTAACCATTAGCAAATGACTTGGCACTTCTCTTTGCCTAACTGCACTTTACCTCAATGTCCTTAGTGAGCCATTTAAGTTTCTTCTTTTCCTTGTTGTAACTCCACAATTTGTTCTTGTCTTCTTTTAACCAACCTATTACCACCTCTGAGTCACCTCCAATTACCAACTTACTAATATTCAATTCTTTAGCTCTTTGAATTCCTTCCAAGGCTGCTAGGATCTCAACCCTAAGAGAGTCACCTTCTCCAATTGGGCCTGAGAAAATAGTTAATACATTCCCATCCTCATTCCTGAAAACCCCCTCAATACCAGATTGCCCTGGATTCCTGATGCTACTACCATCGAAGTTTAGTTTTATAAATCCATTGACTTGCAATCTCTTTCCAGTTTCTTAGTAATTCATCCAAAGTGAAATTTGTGAACAAGTCCAAAGATTTCAGCCAATATGCCACTCTTATGTGGATTAGCTATATGATATTCTCAAGGATTCTCTCCTTGCCTGAGAAGGTTCTTGAATTTCTTTCTTCCCATAAAGGCCAACATACAACAACCCTTACACACCTCCACATAATCCTTCCTCTTTTCATTGACCAACTGAAGTAAGAAGGTGTAAACAAGCTTTGCACATTTAGTGGGGGTTTCCAGCTACACCCAAAAAGAGAGAAAACCCATTCCTAAATAGTTTTAGCAAGATGGTAGGATACAAATAGGTGATAACCAGTTTCCTCATTAGACTTGCAGAGAATACCCCTATGTGGGGATAAACAACTTTTGGGTCTCTTTCTTTGAAGCAGATCACTTGTGTTGATTCTTTCCAGGAAAACTTCCCAACAAAAACTCCCAACCTGTGGAGGAATAGGTGTACACCAAACCTCTTTAATAGGGAAAGACAAGCCAGGAGAAGCAACTGGTTGAGTTAAGGTTTTAAAAAATGAGGCACAAGAGAAGAAACCCGAAGGAGTCAAAATTCTGCTATTTTCCTTTGTAGGGTCTAAGAAAATATTTTCAAGAATACCCAGTAGTGTCAAGGTGCTACCCAATTCTGTATCCCTGCATAGTTTTTTTTTGGGTTTCCTCATATGATTATTCTTGGGTCTCCATCATTTCCTCCAAATGGCTGCAGAAAAGTTACTTACAATTGCTCCTGTGGTTGGCTGATTTGGTCCACTTTAAATAATCTATTTAGAATTTGATTTTATGTGCTCATTGGAAATAGGTTTTCACATATCAATGACTGCTACATTTTGTTTGTCCTTTGTTTTGTTTTTTTTGTTTCCAATGGTGGGTTTAGAACTTGTGATTGACCAATCAAACACTATTTCATTTGATTCTCTTTGTAAAAGTAAACAAAGAAAAGCAAATTTGGATGGATTCTGTTCAGTTTATTTGGTTGTGGAACCATGTCGAGGACGATGCTTATTGATGAAGAGGTCTGCAACTCTAATGAAGAAGATGCACAATACGATTTTGCTCTGTCTGTAATCAGCACTGGAAGCGGTGGAGTGCACACCACTAGAACTTCTGTTGGATTCAGAGCTAAGGTTTCAATTTGTGAGCTTCCATTTAACTCAATCAGCTCAGAAGGGAAAAGGTGGAATTGGTGGAACGTGCGTTATTCATGGTTGTGTTTTTAAAAAGATATTGGTATATGGAGCATCTTATGAAGGTGAACTTCAGAGGGAGATACCAAGAGTAAATGGAATATACAAGAGGTTAATACCAAATTCCGGGGTTAAATTGTTTGAAGGTAAGGGATTGGCCCTCATGAAGTTGAGGTGATACAAATAGATGGCACTGAACTGTCTTATTCTACAAAGCATATACTGATTGCCACCGGCATGGCATAGCCCAGCATACACATCCCTGGGCAGGAATTGACTATCACTTCTAATGAGGCTTTGAGCTTGGATGAATTACCCAAATGAGCTCTTATACTAGGGGCAGGGTATATTTCCGTTTAATTTGCTTCAATATGGTGTGGGATGGGTGCAACTGTGGACCTATTACTCAGAAAGGAACTTTGTTTGACAGGTTTTGATAATGAACGAGGGAATTGGTAGCAAGAAATCTTGAAGGCAGGGGAATCAAGTTGAACCCATTTTTGCCCTAAAATTTTGAGGGCATGTATTTGAAAATTTTGAAGGTTTTCATTTAGATTTGCTGCTCTAACACTGTCAAAGGTGTGACATGTATTTGAAAATTTGAAGAATAATGAAGGGCAAAATAGACATTTTCAATATTTCTGTTAATGTTTAATGGCGATGCCAATTGTCAGAAAACTCAAGGGTAATGTAAGGGATATTGTGAACAGTAGGGGTAGTTTAAGAGATTTTCCCTTAACTTTTTTGGTTCCTATAGCCCCAAGTGACAGTATTTGGGTTCGACAACCACCCCGCAACAACCTCAGCATCTCCTTCAATTAGTAAATTCTCCACTCCAAGATGGTTTGCAATCTGTGTCCCTTGTACAACAGCTAGAAAAGCTCAGCCCTTGTAGAGTCTCCTATATCCATTGAGCTTGAAAATAAAGTGAGAATGTTGCTGTCCTCATTTCTCAGAACACCTCCTATGCTTGAAGGTCCTGGATTGCCCTAACTACTCCTATCAAAATTTAGCTTTACAAAACCCTCCATTAGGAGGTGTCCATCTTGTTTAAATTCTAATCTTCTTAGAAAAAGTAATAGCCACTGCTGACCAACTCCTCTGTATAGCATCTGAAGATGATCAAGACTGCTATCAGTCTTGGACACTAAGGAATTTCAGGTTCGAACAGAAGAGAAAGTGAAGAAGAAAGAGGAGAAAGATTAGTGAGAGAGCAGTAGAACACAGGTTTGAAAGGAAGGACAGATTTTGAATCATCTGCCGCCGCCACTTCAATTTAATATTTATATGTTATGCTAGTTACATGAAAGGACACATTTGCCCTTGGTATTTACATCATAACACTTAACAATATAAAAACCTGAAAAGTAAATATTAGAACTAGAATAACAGATAGACTAGGTATATTCTACCCTACGGACAGAGTGGCCCACATCAGTTTCTCTACAGCATCAAAGGAGAAACTCTTAAAGAGTTTTAAAGATTTCAGCCAAAGAAATACCCTTGTCAATATGCATTCTTTTTCTTGGAATATTCTTGAATTCCTTTCTTCCCAAATAGTCCACAAGAGAGCTGCTCTAATACATTTCAACATAATTCTTCCTCTTTTCATGGGCCACCCAAAGGTAGATGGATTAAACAACATATTTACTTTAGATGGCAGGTTCCACCTATACCCAAACAAAACAAAAACCCAATTCCAAATAGTTGTAGCAAAGGAACAAGATATCAATAAATGGTAACAATCCCCGTTTTGTGCTTTGCAAAGAGTACACCAATTTGGGGAGAAACACAAAGAGTCTCTTCTTTTGCAAGTTTCCAATCTATTAATCTTACCATAGCAAACTTCCCAATAAAAAACAACTAATTTAGGGGGAATAGGCATAGACCAAACTTCTTTGACTGGGAATGCCCAAGGAACATAGTTAGAGCAAAGGGATTTGAAAAAAAGAAGTGCAAGAAAAAGAACCTTTTGAGGTCAAGGTCCAAATCCTTCTATCAAGTTTGAGAAGGTCCAAACAAACAGAGTCAAATTAAAGTAAAATCTCAAAAACACAATCGGATTCATCATCCTTGAACCCTCTTCAGAATCCAAAATCCCAATTTAAAGATAGAGGAATTGGGGAGGAGAGAATTTTTTTTTTTTGAAAAGGTAAAGTAACTTTATTAGAAACAAAACCATAAATAGACACTTTTTTTTATAAAGGGAAATAGAAAAAAGAGAGGGAAATAGATCTTTGAGAGGTTGATTGGCCACCCAAATGTCTTCCTGAAAGAGAACATGATTTCTAGAGGCAATACCATGTATTGTCTTCCAAGGTGTTGCTGGAGTAGCTCGTTGAGATACCCCAACATTCCAACATTTTCAGAACACCATGAATACTAGCGGCCAAATTGTGCCACAATCTCTCCCTCTCTAAAGATCGTCTCTAGAACCTTTTCCCTAGGAGAGCTTCATTCTTATGAGTAAGGTTCGCTAACTCCAAACCCCCTTTTCCTTTGACTAACCACCTCCCACCTAATCAAATGATCCTTCTTCTCTTACCCCCTAGCTCCCACAAAAAGTGTCCCTATCAGCTTTTCTATAATTCTATCTTCTTAGCTTCCTTAGAAAGAACCCAAAAAACAAATAGAAAGTAAATTGGTAGGTTGCCAAGTGTGGCCCTGATCAAAGTCACTCTACTCTCCAAGGAAATGTAGTTCTTTTTCCAAGCCGCCAATCTTTTTTCAAACTTTCCATAACTATATTCCAAAACCGGCTGTCCTTTGGGTTAGCACCTAGGGGGAATCCTAAATAGGTCAAGGGCCAAGACGGGATGGAACACTCTAAGCAATTTGCAATAGACTCCAATAGATGTCTTCTTCTAGATGCTTAGTTTACTCATCCATAATCGTGAGTACTTGTCTGCATACCATTGCCTTGAGTTAGAAACAATTCCGTATATATCAAGGTTTCCTTGTGTGGTAATATATCTTAAGTTTCTGTTGCCATAACCCATAAGTTTCAAATAACAGGAAAAAGATGATTGATAACATAGTTTTCAAGGCGTCTAGGCGATTCTGGGCGACACTGGGGTGCCTACTGGCCTAGGCGATACAAATTTTATAATAGAAAAAGTGGACTTTTGGCTTGTTTCCTAGTTTTCTATACCATTCAGCATGTATGTTAATTAAAAAATAGCAATTCCTTTTATTAAGAACATTAAATTTCCTCTAAAAATGTGGAAAAATCATCACATCTAAAAGATAAAAGTCTTTTACATATATTGATTTCATTATTTTCAAAAATAATACTACTATAATAAGTATTTAATAGAGCAAATTCATATTAATTAGCAGCTAAAGAAGTTCATTAACTTTATATGATAAATATTTAAGATGGAAAGTAAAATAGAAAAAAAAAACAAGGATGGAGTTTCTGTTTTATTTAATTAGAGATAGAATAGAAAAAAAGAACTTTATTATTCTATTCTTTCTTTCCTCTTTCTTTTCTTTCTTTCTTTCTTTTTCTCTTCTCAAAACCCTTTGATCTTTTAAATTTCAATAGTAAAACATTAAAACAAAGTATAATTGATATATATATATATATATAGCATATGATAAAATGTATTAACACATACATTAATAAGATACAACAATATAAATGATATTATAAAAGGCACCCACCTTGTCATTTTTGTCGCCTAGGCGGGCGCCTAGGTGACACCTTGACAACTATGGGTGATAATTTAGCAAACAATTAGGGAGCATGGCAATTTCTAAGATTTGGTTAAAGATGAAAAAGGGTTAGATAGCCATCCTACATTGTTTTAGATGATACAGTGCTTTTCAATCTTGTAATTTTTCCTTCTAGAATTAGTATATTGTTAACATGCATAAATTTGAACTGCCCCTCAATTTTCCATTTGACACTCAAGCAATTTGCAAATACTTTCATTATGTGCATGGTCAAATTAGTTATTTTTCAACTTGGAATAAACTCTTTTGTAGAAAATCATTTTTTTGTCTATTACTGTACAGAGAAATAGAGGATACCATACTATTGGCTCTACATAGTCCTGAAGTATATGATGACATTGCCCGTGGTACTAGGTGCAAATTTGAGACAAACAGGCCTCGAGCTGTACTTTTTGAAGGCCCACCAGGTTTGCCTTCTAACCAAAATAAGCTACTAAGTGAAAAAAATGGGCCATCTTCGTAGTAGATTTATGATAAGTTACTTTTCAAAAGGTAACTTATCACATTAAGTTGCTTGTCAAAGTTATTCAATAGTTTGGTTTCCAAAAGTACTTATCTGTAGTAAACTAAATGCTCCCTAAATGACCGTGGGATAGGTGTAGGAATTGAATACTGTGAGAGAGGCCCATTAATTTATCATTCTTATTCCTTGGGAGCACCTCTTCATTTCTATTTAGTAAGACATTTTTATTTACTTACCCAAAAAATGTTATTTAAAGCCCATTATGAAGTATACACCAAGAAAGTTTTAACTTGCCATCTTATAGAGAACATAGCAAAATTGTTAAGCAGTATCACGAGTACACAAAAAAGAATTTATATCAGCATTTCAACCTTTGAATTCTTTTTGTATTGCACATCATTGATGATTATCCATTTGTTTTCGTATTAAATTGCTTCCCATAAGGATAAAAAAAGTTGAATCTAGGGGGAGCTTATAACGTCCTGTTGTTGAGAGACTGTCAATCCTGGAATAATATAATATAAACTGGGGCAATCTTCAAAAATTTCTTTATCTTGTTGACTTTTCCTATCAACATTATTGGATATCTCAAGATGATGTGTTAATTGATTTGTGAAGGAGGGCATTTAATATATTAATGTTTTGATAATTACTGCATTGAATATTTATTTTACAATGTGAAGATGGAGTAGTTTATCTGATAGAGATTGAACTGTAGATTATGCAAGTGGACTGTAGAGATATTAAATGCACTGCAGATGACAACTCTTGCTGTTGCATGAGTTTTGGGTAGGGGGTTTGAACCATTTTGGCAAGGACTGGCCTATACATACATTGGTTCTGGGTCTTGTCAGGCACAGGTCCAAGTATGATATAAGGGGTTCCATCCTTGACCCACAAGTAATCGGTACTAATTGGGAATATGAAAATTGATATGTTTTCCAGAAAAAAGATAAAGTATGACTTAAAAAATGACAAATATAAGAGTGAGTGCAATTAAAATCAGGAAGATCATAGATTTACTTCCCTTCTTGAGTTTCAATATTTGGAGAGGTATGTTTATTTGGTACTTGGCAGTTGGTTCAGAATAAGGCTTGAGATAAATGATGGATCCTGAATCCAGGGACTGGCACATTGGACACTGAATATGGCAAGTGTTTGTGAAGCAGACCCTATAATTGAGTGGCAGGTGTGACTTGTGAGTGCAAATTGTGATCCAGCTGTTAGAGAATCCTGTTTATCATGCTTGAATTGAGTACATTGATGTTGATCATCTATTCATCTAGGGGAAGTGTCTACTGTAGAAATGTCACCCTGTAATCCATCATGTAATTATGGTTTTCACAAAAAGGATTTGTTCTACAGTTCAGTGCAACAATGGTGATATGTTGATGATGACATTGACAACTTGGGAAGCAATACTAGATAATGATGATGCCAATTTCTTAGTTTTTTTTTGATTGATAGCTTCCAAACATGGAAGAGTACATATATACAATTTCTTCTTCATAGATAAAGCATCTCTCTCTTTGGGTGATCTACTCCAAAAGAAGAGACCCAATACTTGCTTGTTGTCAGCAAATTAAGAAAGATAGGATTTGCGGCAAATTAAGAAGATATGATTTTGATTGATTAAGAGATTTGAATAAATTTAGGAAGGATTAGATTTGAATAAATTTAGGAAAGCCATATCCTAGGATTAAGGGAAAGATTTAGTCTATCCCTGATTGTGAGAGATTCTAGGGGTTTGCCTTTCCTATCTTTTCTTTATTTAAGTTGTATGCTCAATATGTTTTAGTCATCAATAAAGAAAATTTTCTTCTTTCCTCCCTCTATATTTCGCCACATGGTATCAGAGCTTTAGGGTTCGATCTTGAATTTTAAGGCCGCCATGGTTGGCTCTGGTTCAGCCTCTTCGGATGCTACCAGTGGTGTGACGTCTTCGGAGGGAGGTATTCAGTCAGCGACTTTTTCTCTTTCTGAGAATTCTCTTCAAATTACCATTCACAAATTGAATGGAAAAAATTATCTTGAATGGTCTCAGTCCGTGCGGTTGGTGATCGACGGCAAAGGGAAACTCGGCTATTTGAACGGCGAAGTGAAACCGCCAGCCACTGATGATCCAAAGTACAGGCAGTGGCGTTTTGAAAATTCGATGGTTACCGCCTGGTTGATCAACTCTATGGATCCGGTGGTTGGAAAACCATTCATGTTCTTGCCGACGGCTCACGATGTGTGGGAAGCTGTTAGGGAACCCTATTCAGATTTGGACAATCATTCACAACTGTTCGAACTGAATACCCGAATGTGGAAGATGCAGCAAGGTRAACGTGAAGTAACTGCTTATTATAATGAGATGATGGCTGTTTGGCAGGAGYTGGATTTATTTGAAGAAGAAGAATGGGAAAGTCCGAGTGACAGTGCTCGGTACCAAAAGAAGATAGAGAGAGGTCGGGTTTTTGTCTTCTTGGCTGGTTTGAATAAAGAACTCGATGAGGTTTGGGGACGTATCTTAGGGCGAAAGTCCTTGCCTACTATAAGAGAAGTTTTTTTAGAAGTGCATAGAGAAGAAGCACGGCTGCAAGTGATGTTGAAGAATGTTAGTGAAACAAAAACAGAGAATGAAGGGTCCACTCTTGTGGCCCAAGGTGCAGACTTAGACGGAGATAGACGAGGAGGAAAGCAGAGGCCTTGGTGTGATCATTGTAGAAAGCCATGGCATACTCGGTAAACCTGCTGGAAGCTGCACGGGAAACCGGCGGGTTGGAAGAAAAAATCAGGCAGTGACAACAAGTCAGGGGGAGATGTCCGCGCGCTTCAAGTAAGCAATTCGGATCCAGGGCAGCAATCATCCTCAAAGTCTCTTCCTTTCACAAAGGAACAAATAGAGCACTTATATAAAATGTTTCAATCTCAATCGTTAGGAAACTCTAACCCATCCTGTTCTCTAGCTCAGTCAGGTAATTTTTTCACTGCAGCCATTGCTTGTACCAAATCTAATGGATCCTGGATATTAGATTCAGGTGCCACTGATCATATGACCGGCACTTCGCAATTCTTTTCTTCATATACACCCTGTGCAGGGAATCAA
>NW_010729084.1:1375041-1395358 GCF_000365185.1 Nelumbo nucifera | reverse complement strand
AGTTAAAATGTGCTGGATCAAAAGATCAACCAATTTTCTAGCTGATGGTTTAGCTAAACAAGGGGCAGAAAGGGATTCAATGTTTTGGGCTAAGTTGTATTTTTTTGTCTCTACCTATTCTTTTGTTTTCTTGATTGTACTTGGAAGATAAGTGTGTTTGTCTTCCTTATGTAACTTCTTTGGTGAATTAATGAAATTGTTATTGATAAAAAATAATAATAATAATAAATTGCAGCTACCCTATTACCAGTTGTGAGTTTCCTTCAATAATCATTTTATTCACGTTCATATCCTTGCTCTTTGCACACCTTTCAATATAGCCATTATCTCTGCCCTTAAAGAATCACCAATGGCAATAGGAGCCGAGAACAATGCAATTACGTGGGCTTCATTCCTGAAAATGCCTCCCACTCCTGAGGGCCCTGGATTTTCCCTATTACTGCCATCAAAATTTCTTAGTGTTTTTGTGTTCCATATATTCTGAATTTATCTTATTATCAGTAGAGAAATAAAAAATTGGATGTAGTAATACACAAACTTGCTATTAGTTGCAAATATGAAAACTTGTTGGTACAAGTGCATTTAAGCATATCCAGGTGTTCTACACTTCTACTCTTTTGAGAAGGACCAAAGTGTAGAACACTTTGGTTTATGATTGATAGCCTTTTAAGTGCTGCAGCACGACAAACAAATTTATACATAATGTGCTATGACTTTCAGGGACAGGGAAGACATCTTGTGCTCGGGTAATTGCTAACCAAGCGGTAAGCATTTTGCACTTCATATTTGATCTTCTCAGTCAGCTGAACTACTAGTTTTGTTTGTTTCTGTGTTTCACATTGTTTTTCCTATGCTTCTGTTCAATGTTGCTCACATAAAAACTCAGATACCTATATGATGTTAATCTTATTTAATGCTTCTTACTAAAACTTGTTACCAACTCAGAATGTTCAATCTGTCACAAAAAAATCTAATATCTTCCCATGTATTTGTCTGGCTGTTGGCCGTGTCTATATTTTTGATAGGTCATAATGTTTTGGGGCCATATTGATTCTTGTATTGGAGTTGTAACTTCTTGTAAAAATAATCTGCTTAAGAGAATTTAGAATTTCATATTTCATATTCTTTCTTTTATTTCCCATTTTAATGTGAGGGTGTAGGGAAAGTTTTCCCCAGAACATGGAATGTGAAGCTTTCATGCAATCTGATTTTCTCTTTTTCCTCTCGTTAATGGAAAATTTTAGAGCTTTAGTCCTATTGGACCATAATAATTTCCAATCTCTTTTTCACTATCAATCTAAATCAAATATGTGAAGTATTTTATTTAGATAAACTTCCTTGCTTCAGAAAACTACTTCTGTTGATTTTTAATGATCGTGTCCATTAGGATTAGTTAAGAATATTAAAATGAGTGGTTTTGACTGCTTAGGATTAGTTAAGAATAACCGCATACCCTTGATGAAAATTTTATGAGGATTTTTTTGTGCAAGGAATGGTTGAAGACAAGTATATTATTCCCTTGTGGGTAAGCTTTTATTAACCTCCCTCCCCTTGGACACCCCCCTCCCCCCGGCAAAAAGAAAATGATAATAATAATAAGAAAAGAAAAAAGTGAAAGAAAAGAGAAGAAAAAAAATACTGGGTGATCATAGTTTAATGGTGTACTTTCACAGTTGATCTCTTATCAAGCTGCTATCCTTGATATCTCCTCTCTTGTCTGATGTGATGCAGATTAAGTGTTTTATTTCTGACCTTTTTATTTAATTTTGTCCTCATTGTGACATAATCTACAAAAATAAAATCTTAGATAGCATGTGGTTATATTCAAACCTTGTAGAGTTTAATTGCATGTCATGTGTATTTGCATTTAGATACGTCTAGGTCCAATATGGAATGAAGGTTGCATGGGGTGTCTAAGCGAGTCAAACCCCACTCAGAAAGTTCTATTTATATTAAAAGGAAAAGTATTTACAAGTACAACATAGCCCCTTCAGGAACTAAACGAAAAAGAATGTAAATAACTGTATATCATGAAACAGTACAGAATAATAAACAACTATACTGTATTATCTATTCTTCATCTGTTTGCATAGAGGATGTGTTTTGTTGACCTAAATAAACAATGAAGAAGCTATTGCAGTGTAGTTATTCTTCCTAAAGCAGCAGGATGGTGCAATTTTATGAGGCAATTTAATCAACTCTCAGTAACAAATTTCTATGTCAGGGTGTCGCCTTGCTATATGTGCCACTTGAGGTTGTTATGTCAAAATATTATGGTGAAAGTGAACGCTTATTAGGGACCGTCTTTTCGCTTGCTAATGGCCTTCCTAATGGTGCAATCATTTTTTTAGATGAGGTATTTCCACTTACGGTTAGACCATTCACATTCCTTTTTTGTTATTTTGTATTATGCATAGTAATTGAGACCTCAAATATATTTGTTTCCTCTTACTTTTGTTCACAATTCTATAGGTAGATTCTTTTGCTGCTGCTCGTGATAATGAAATGCATGAAGCTACACGTAGGATATTATCAGTATTACTACGACAGGTATGATGATATATCTTTCATTGCTTTAATGCTAGGCTTTTTTATCAGTATTGCACAGATGCCAGAATGTGATAATGTAATTATTCAGGTTTTTTTTTTATTTAAAAACCTAACATTCATTTCTCCCATCTTAAAAGGTGGCAAGAATTTTATAATACCTTTATAAAGTGACATTAGATCCAGTTAACACATTTAGGCAGTATTTATATGAATCTGGCACAGAGATATTTCTATGGTGTCCTTGATGCATTGTTTATTTTTGTGGGGGAAGATCGATGGATTTGAGCAGGAGAGGAGAGTGGTGGTAATTGCTGCAACGAATAGAAAGCAAGACCTTGATCCTGCTCTGATAAGGTAAATTGGTAACTTTGCATTTTCTTTCTTCGTTCTTTATTTTGTTTGTACCTAAACTAATATTGTGTAACTAATTATGTCTCTTAATATGATTTCTCAGTCGGTTTGATTCCATGATTACTTTCGGCCTACCTGATCAACATAACCGTGAGGCAATAGCAGCACAGTATGCAAAACACCTTAAAAAGTCTGAGTTGATTGAATTTGCTTCAGTTACAGAAGAGTAAGCTTTTGGAATACCCTTTACCTATATTCTGAATAGAAGCATCTAGGAATTGTGGGCTTGCAAAGCCTTTTCCTGACCATGTGACCTCCCCTTGAGGAAAAAATAAATATCTCTACAAATACATTCAAGGGGCCATTGCTTGGTTGAGCAGCGACTCTCAGCCTGACAATAGTGATAATGCCGGTTTATATTTGAAAATCACCACTTTGTGCTAGGAAATGACAAATTGGGTCCTCCCCTCCAAAGACCCCAGGTAGGCAGGACCAACCTTGGGCAATGGCCCCTTTTTCTACAAATAAATTCTCCCACCAAGTAGTGGGCCTAGGGTGGTGTGGCTTTTAAACTCAACTGATAACCTGCCTGAACTGAATTCGTCCTACTTGCAGTGGGAGACCATGAATCAGTACTTCACATTTGTTTGTTGATCCTTGTAAATTAAAAAGTATCTGGTGATTAATCTAGGAATCAGATGGGTTATGATAGGTCAATTTTTTTACTTCCTCTAAGGTCCTTGGTGTTGACAAGGTTTCCTTTGCATCCAATCCCATATGTCTGAAAATGCTAGTAATTTTTTCTGTTACCTTGATTGTAAAATGGATAATGTATCTTTGGTGAGAATAGAATCTTTATATCATGGGCCCTTGTTAAATGCACTCATATTGCTGACAAAAAGAAAAAAAAAAAAACACAATCTCTGATGGCAATCAATGCCTCCCACTTTTAGAATGTCAGGAAGAGACATCAGGGATATTTGCCAACAAGCAGAGAGACATTGGGCTTCAAAGGTATAAATTTTGTTCATCACTTTTACTTTGTTTCTTTCTTCTGTGGCTTGATCAATAAACCGTGCTTGATTTATAGATAATTCGAGGCCAAGTACCAAGTGATGCACAGCAAGGGCGTCTTCCACCGGTCCAGGAATACATTGAGAGTGCATTGAACCGCCGGAAGGCTTTACTTAGTATTGCAGATAAGAAAAGCCAAACCCCCAACCCTCGCTCAAAAAAGAGTCCCTTAGAATTTCTTTGACAGAGGTGGTACATAAACAAATTATACGAGGTTAAAAAGGTAAGATCACCCAACATGTTTTTTAAAAAAAATTGTTATTTTCAGTTCCTATTCCTACTACATTATTGAGGAAAAAAATTGTCCAGTCTCTTATTTTATTCTTATTAGATTTGCCAGCAACTGGAGGTCTACAACAAAGGTTGAAAACTTGGAATACAAGCTTCATTCAACTGAAGGTAGGATGGACCCTGGATCTAGGTTTTCTGGGGGCCATCAGTTTTGGATACTCTTTAGAGGTTTGTTTGCATTGACTAAAAAAATAAAACATTGTAGATATATTGACGTATTCATTTGAAGTAACCAGTAGATTATTCGATCAAGAAAATCGTATATGACTCATCTGAATCTGAGAAAATCGTATTGGATGTCGAATTTGGCTGTAGAGATTATACAGATTATACAGGCCTAACCTGTATAAATCCTCTCGTTCAAGATCATATTATGATCAATCTATCTGATAATTTTTTTGATTATGCAAATGGTCGATCTCCTTTATTTTAAGATCACCTGTTATCATTTATTTATTTTTTTTCGGTTGGTCTATTGTTTCATTTCCAGATTTCAGTGATTGTTTCCTTGTAAAATGGGCAGAAAACATCTTTAAGGTGGTAAAAGATGAGAATGAAATATTTTCAGATTAAAAAATTTCGAATCCCCACCCCTTGAAACAAACGAAGCTTCATAAATTTCTTCTATATTGTTTATTATGCGATGTTGCAGAAGTCACTTGGCTTATCCATTGTGCGGATAAGTGTCCGTTCATCGAATACCTTGTTGAAAGTACAGGCCGGTGCTGGGAAAGTGGGGATTCGATAAATTGACGTGAGTCAAGGCATCTTAAGTTTATACTATTAACTCCTAAGCGGTGACAAGGAATAAGAGTTCGACTTTCAGAGTCCAGAGCAAGGCTCAAAATATTGATATATATATATATCGGGCTATATCAGTTGATACGTATTGTATTGGAGGCTTTTTGATACTTGGATAGTGTTCAGGGTCTTGACCAGTTCAGAGGGTGAATGAACCTTAAACCGGCCTGGCCTCTCTGAACCAGATTTGAAAAAAAACAAAGAAATAAAAAAAGCTATCAATACTTTCTGGTACGTCATTACCAGCGTATTGATTTTGCATGTATCGTATAAGAATGCTTAATTCATATCCACAAAAATCTTAAGAGTTCTAATTTCCTCTCCTATCCTTGAGACTGAAAGTGAATGAATAATCTGTAATCTCTTAGGGTACCAGCTCGTCTGCTGGTAAAGTCTCCATCTGGTTGTAGAGGAGGCATGGGATCTGAGTCCCGCCTTCACCTGGGCTGGGGGGTCTAGGGGTTTGGAGGAGGGCTAGTGGGTTACCCCTCGTGTAGCCCATTATCAAAAATTAATAAAATAAAATTCTTAAGACCGCCAAATTGGAGTTCAGATCTGCTCAGCTGTGCTCCTCATGCCAATCTCACATGCACATCCCATGATGTATCAAAAACATCTCTCATACTTTTGTGTTATTATTCATTGGAAATGTTCCTAATGTACAATGGGATGTGCCTGTGAGGTTGGTGTGAGATGACGAGCAGATCTCAATTTGTCAAATTACAAGTATCCCATGGAGCCATGAAAGATCTTTGCAGTTATACCTCCTGGAAACACCATGTTATTTTTATGTGCTACGATGACATATAATCCACCACTGATTGAAGGCCTCGTTAGCAATTTAGCATCAAGCCTGGAACTTTCTTCTGATTATGAGACGTGCAACAGTGCCAAAACTTTTTATCTGGGATTCAAGAGCGTCAGCAGCCCCTAAGAACCTTAATAGGAGTTTTGTTCATCAGGATTCACAGGGTGACATGGTGCAGGCTAAAGGCACTTTGAGGTAGAAGGGGTGAAGCTGAATTGGTACCAGCGAGTAATGGATTGATTTCCCTTGGGCAGAAAATTCATCGTGAATAGATTGATATCCTGCTTCTCATGCAGTAGGATATGGCTTTTGACATCATTAAAAAATACCATGCCTGACTACCGAAAAAAAATACTACCATATCTAACCAGCCATATAATAAGGAATTAAATTTAATGGTCTCTTGCTTCGTTAAACTAAGTACCACCACTTTTTTAATAAAAATTAACGAGTTTTGCATTTGAAATGTGATATTCGTAATTTTAGCATGCAACCAGCTCAATATAATCGGTTTTATATGAAATGAATATCGATATTATAACTGATGTAAGCGCAGATGGCCGTCCAATCACGGGACTTCCACGTGTTGGGCAGCGCACGCCAGAGCTGAACCAATCAGCGAGCGCACACTGCCCAGCTCGACGGAATCAAGGAACCAATGGCGTGGGGGTATGTGGCAGGCCTAGGATGGCCACGCACCCCACGTATGGACTCAATCCCCGCCGTCTGAGCTCACTTACCTCCAAGCGATTGCAAATATAAATATCCCCCTTTCAGGTAAAGGATCAATACTCAAGTTCTCTTACTGTTGGAATCACTTGCCCTCTTGTGACCTCGTCTGGATGCTTACACCTCAAACCTCATCCATCTCACCTCTCAACTAACTTGACCGTCCGAAAAGGCCCGAGGCCTCTGACGTTGTTCTTCTTGCAGAATCAAACCCATAATCCTTGCCTACCTCGGATACTAAACACCTCAGACCTTGGGCATCTCGGTCATCCTCGGACTTAGGGAGTGAATTTACAATGTTGTCTTCGGCCAACCGAGCATCAACAATAACAAATAACAAATTCATCAATATCTAGCGGAGGAATTTGTATACTTTAATTTCATTTTTCTAAGAACATCTATAATTAATGATTGTAGTAAACAACAACAAAAAAAAGAAAAGAAAAGAAAAGAAAACTGTCATTTTATGATATTAAAGCAAGTCAATCAAATCTGCTGTAACTTTTAGGCCTACATGAGTAAATTCTCACGTTTACCACAGACAGGATACTAATCACGAAGTTGCACAATTTCGAACTTCAGATAATGTTTTTGTACTTTGATGCCTTGTTTCTTGGTCGATGCTAAGGCAAAAGTTACAGAGTGTCTAATAACACAAACACAAAAGTAACCAATTATTGATACAGATGCATACCTTGCATATGCAACAATTCAAGGTTCCCTTGAGTCATGCATCCATTCATGAAAATTGTGCATGATTTGACTTGTAAAATTGTCAATTTCATGAACTTCAATAGTTCAAATTGCATAATAACCCTAGCAGCCAAATATCACGCCTGCATCAAGAATATCCAAGGGTCATTTGTGAATTTCAAAAAGGATGGACCGACCGCAGACTGGAACTAAGAGAAAAAGTTGAATAAGCAGCACAGAACTTGTGTTCATGGAAGCTACATCTTGGCAGGCTGGTACGTTTATAGACAATCCAAACTAAAATTCATAACATGCATGAGTCATCACAGTAAGGCAAAACAACAAACTTAACCACAAAAGATGATGATGATAATAAACATTTTCATAATGAAAAGAAAAAATAATCACATTATAACTTATATGGAAGTACAACTATGGGCCAAATCAGTAACATGCATAGTCTATAATGACGTTCAATAAGTGCGTTTGTTTGGCCAGGATATCAGGTTATCCATAAGCTGAAGTCGTTTTTCCCTCCTAAACTGCTTTACTTTTTTTAAGTAGTATCCTTAATCAGCTAATAACCGAATTTAGGAATAATTCATATGAGTAGTTAAGTACAACAAACCATGTTAAAAAACTTAAAACGTAACTGATAAAATATCATGTTAAAATGCATAGATACAACCTATATGGGTAAACCCAAGATCATTTGGGTTGTTCTGCCTAGATCTATTTTTAAGAAATTGTTTATAAATTTGAAAATATACATACTCAGTGTTTTGCCCCCAAATAAGATTGAAGTAAATGTGCATTTCAAGTTTTTTTTTTTTTTTTATTGTTAATTTGCATTCCAATTTTACAAAGTGTAATCCTAGTTGTTTGGGTTTGGTTACCCCTGTTTTACCCTTCCACAATATCGAGGACCATATCTTCTGTTTATTTGTGAACTCTTGTCTTTTCTGAACTTCGTCCTTGTTGGTTATTGGTACAGTATTATGCTAAAAGTGCACAAGCAAACTATCTTAGTTTAGTTTTCTTATTGCCAAGTACCACCCCAAGATTCCCATAGATACACCAATTTGCATTGCTTAAGAGGTTCTTCTGACTATGTAAGACGAAAATTTGATGTCTGAAAATATTGCCCTTGTTAAATACCCTCTGATTTATGAGATTAGTATGTCTTCTGGTTTAACAATGACACATGTGATTTTTCATTTCCGAATAAAACATGAGGTTTCCAACTTCAGCTTTATATTAGCAAAGACAATATTATTATTAATCAAGGAGTAATTTCGTGATAGCAAAACACAAGACTTTCAATTGGTTTTCAAGCTAAACAAAAATAAAACAAGGCCAAGAAAATAGAAAGGCTCTGGCTTCAGGAAGCCAGGAAATCCAGATTAAAAACATATGCATACAAGAACCCAAAGCAAGCCTACTTCCTCTATATACGCGGACTTACTCAAAGAAAACGCTCTTCTATGAAGATATCGGCTACTTAATTGGAAATTAATGAGACAATTGATACCATGTAACCTAATTCAACTGCTAGATTTAATATTATGCAGTGAGGCAACTTAAAAATTCAATTTCAATAAAGCTAAGCTAGGTAAGCCAGGTCACACTGCACATCTGCATTCATTATCTTCATTAAGTAGTCACTAGAACGACCAACCCATAAAGAGAGACTTGAACTAGCTCTTAAACTAGTCCAAAACCACAAAAAAGGGTCTGGTCCAAATATTCTTGCACCATAAAGAAGATGATTATCAAGTTTTGACAATTCGAACTTATGGTAATGTTACAGTCATGACAATCGACTCTATTATTGCATGCTCAGAGATTAATCAAATTATTCCTAGGCATTACTTGTGGTTCAATAATTTATACATTACGTGTAATCTAGAGTTAGGGAAAAAGCACAACGTAAATACCAAAAAGAAATCTTTGGAAAAATTTGTAATGGTTCATGCTGGCCATGAACTTCTATCCTCTTGAAAGGAGTATAGACGGAGTGAGGTCCTGTGACATTGGAAAACTCCGAGTCGTGGCAAGGCTATATATTTATACTGGTTTCAGAAAGTTTAGAATTGGAAAAGAAAAAATCGACCAAGTCATCGTTTAATTTAAAAATAAAGAACACAATGACAAGGAGGCGATTGGAGTTCTACCTGTCTTCATCTTCGACTCGCTTTCGCTTCCGCTTCCGATTCTTTTGCGAAAGAAACGAGGCGACCTGCAATTGTGTCTCCAGCAACATCTGAGTCATCTCGGCTTCCGATTCAATTAAGCGCCTCTCTGCTTCAACCCGCCAAGCCTCCCTTGCCTTGATCATCTCCATCTCCGCAAGCTCCATCCTCAGCATAGATCCAGTGAACACATGAACGCTCGCAGCCAAGTCGGCCCACCATTTCGACTCGCCGATAGAATCACTACTCTCCGAGTCCGAAATCGCTCGAATAATTGGGTCTTCCTCCTCATGGACATCGACGGTACGGGGGGTGTCGGGAGGATGTGATCCCGATAAGAAGCCGGCGTCAAAGGCGTGCTTCAAGCGGTTATCGTGCGGTTGCGTTTCTCGTTCTTCGACAGCGTCGGTTCGATTGTTCAATTCGGCCATCTCGGATTTGGAAAACTGCGATCACTTTACTCTTTCTTAACTACCGATACGATACTCATGCCGGGAAGAGCACAGCGCACCAACGCTGATTCGCGGGTAAGCCCAAAAATGAAATTTCCGTCTCTACCCTTTCCGAATGTTGAGCTGGTACTGCTCCGGTCTGTGTAGCAATGCAACTCGGTCCGGTTTACGTCGGCATAGGTCAAATCGCAAACCAAGTTACCAAACTAACTCGAAACTCGCAAGTGTTGAGTGTTTCGAAAATTGTTTTGAAAATCGGACCGGACCAGATGGTCCAACCGTTTGGCCTGGGAACTGGTTCCGTTTTGGCCTTGAACCATTATTTTGCAAAAAACGTTGAAATGGTAAAAAAACCACTGACCCGAACAGTTTAACCATTAAACAGTTCAACCCGATCAGGTTTTCGGTTTGCTTTCAAACTAATTCTAATTTTTATTTATTTTAAAATAAAAAAAAAAAATTGAAAAAAAAACCTTTTATATCATTTACTTGTTCAATTATTTCCAATACTTAAAATTAATTAGGGTTTTTAGTTTTCCATTTTGATTTTGAGTTTTTTAAGTTGTAAACAACAAAAAAATTGCAAATCTAAGGAGGCGTTTGATTGCACTTTTTAGAGGTTTGAATCTGAAAATGTTGCTTTCCAAATCCTCACACTCGTTTGGTTTCTCCTCTTAAACATGATCTGAATTTTGTTTCCAGATCTGAAAACTTTAGAGATTAGGCTGGCTCTTAATGCGCTCAGACGCGTTTCAGAGCCGGTGCATAGTCAAAGTTACCCCTCCAATATTTTGGAAATGACGTGCGTTACCCCTATCTTCTCGCGCACTCAGACTCTTTTGGTCTCTCTCTCTCTCTCTCTCTCTCTCTATCTATCTATCTATCTATCTATCTATCTATCTATCTATCTATCTATCTATCTATCTATCTCTATCTCCTTGTCTTCTCGCTTCCCACCATTGTTGTTGCAAAGTGGTTCTCTCTCTCTTTCTCTCACTCACCCTCTCCTTGTCTTCTCGCTTCCCACCATCGCCACTGCAAGGTGGTTCTCTCTCTCTCCCCTTGTCTCTCATCACCGCCGTTGCAACTTGCAGTGGCAGTTCTCTCTCTCTCTCTCTCTCCTAAAAAATGAATTAAACAAAACTAAATAATTAAATATTAATAACAATTAATTAATTATCAATTATTTGTATTTTATTAAATTTTAATCATATTAATATTTTTGTTATCAGTGATTAATTATTTTTATTATGTTATTTATAATTATTAATTATTTTTAGTAATTATTATCAATTATTTATTTTATTATTTTTATTCATGTTATTTCAATATTATTAATAATTAAATAATTAAATAATTATTTATTGATTATTTTAATTTTTATTAATTTTTATTTTTTTAATATATTTATTATTAGTTATTAATTATTTTTATTAATTTTTTTGTATGAATTTGATAAATTATTTTATATGAAATAGTGCTAACTGCATTCAAAATTACAAAATAGCCTATTTCAAGGGTAAAATAGTAAAACAAAGCAATTTCAAATGTTGCACAATTGATCCAACACAAACAACATTATATGTTCAGATCCTTTAAAAAGTGGAAAAGCATCTATGCCTCTTTTCAAATTTCAGACACTTTTAATATCTTTTAACTTTTCAGATTTATCAAACGCCACCTAAGACACTGATCAATCATCGATGCAAGAGATGAGAGATTAGACACTAATCTGGGATCTAAGAGAAATTTAGAGAGATGAAAGAGATCTAAGAGGGTAAACCGTGTTACAGTGGTAGTAATGATGAATATGATGACAAATACCATTAGCTTCTTCTTCTTCTTCTTCTTCTTCTTCTTCTTCTTCTTCTTCTTCTTCTTCTTCTTCTTCTTCTTCTCCTTAGGAAAACAGTGCAATAACTACTAATAGTGAACACGGCACACCACCGACACTTCCTCTCCTCCTCCTCCTCCTCCTTTCTCAACTTTAACCAGCTGCCCTTCTGAAAGTCTCACACTCCCCCTCTAATAATAGTGTATATATAATCTACTTTAACCTATATCCTAATTTGACAGTCAGAATACAAATCTTTTGTACTATTTTAAATCTTACTAGTTTGACTCGCTCAAACCGGAAGTTGAACTGCTGACCCAAAAACCAAAGGCCAAAGTGGTTCTGTTTTTGGGTCAGTTTTTAAAACCTTGGTTTTGAGGTAATTTAGTGATTTTTGGCATGGTGCTGATTCATTATGTCTTATTTTTCACTTCGTAGAATCATTCTTCTCGAACCAGTTTCTCATCCCATTTCGAATAATAAACAATAAAATGATCCGTTTAAATACCATTCTCATCCTAAGAATCCAAAAAAACATCAAAAGTGATTCTTTGGAATGATGCTAAATGGGGCCTTCTTTACCAATTTTTTTAAAAATTGGTGATTTTTCAAAAATTGATGAATTTAGTTGTTTGATATCATTTGTTCCATGTAAGTCGATTTTTGACAGATCTGCTTCAAGTCCATTTGGCACTTATTCTTAAGGGCTGATTATTTTTTGCATTGGAGTTATTATACAATGCCACATCGGATGCCATGTCATCTTTAAAAATATTGGAATCAATTGGAAAAAAATGAGAATCACTAAAAAAACGGTGATCCCTAAAAAAATAGACAATTTTAAGAATCAATTTTTGGTGATTTCTTGAAAATCACCAAATTGGCCAATCAAACAGAAATTTCAGCACCGATTCCTTTAGCTTTGACGTGGCCCCAAGAATAAACCATTCTACCAAAATTTCAACAAAGAAATGTAATAACAATAACACCTAAAATAATAAGAAGATCATAGAATAGAGATATAATTATGATTGAAAATTCTTTTATAGTAAGGGGAACCAAAAACTAATTGGATATAGATTTTAGAAAAACTAAAGAATGGAAGTGAAACCATTTTGTTGGATTTTGCTTTGCACACTAGAGCAATTACCATCCAAGCCCCTATTTTTGGTTGTCGGTTTGCTACTGTCAAGCCCCTTTTCTTTGGGCTATGTTTGATTAGAAGGAAAATGTAGGAAAATCTTTAGTTTTCCTCTCTTTCTCTTTCTTTCCTTACCTTTTCCTTCAAACCAAACATAGCCTTGGTCTTTGGGTTGCCAGTTAACTAATCACTATTGTGAAACTCCTCTTTTTTAGCCTTTTGCTTATCAAAAGCTAGAATTAATACAAATGAATCAAACCCCTTTCCTTTCAACACATTTTGATCATTGGGTTGAAGTGGGTAGGTTCCAAGTTGTCGATGCACATCAATGGTCATCCTCGTCCAGCTGCCATGAATATATATCATTCTTCACTTCTTTTTACTTGTTATTTGAAGGAAATGAGTATTGAAGTTAAACATAAACAAACAAAATCAGTGATCACTAGAGGCATAGAAGAAAGTGGTTTGCAACCATCATTCAATAGGAAAGTGATGTGGAGGAGTAGAACCAAATAGGAGAAAATGAAAAAAAAAAAAACAGAAAGGGGAATGAGTTAAAAATCACTTACCACCGTTGTTGATGCTCGCAATGTTTATCGAAGAAGAGGCAACATAGAGAGAGCTCAAGAAGAACATTCGAGCTTTAAGGTTTCGAAATATCTCATAAAGTGGGATTGCTTGTCATTTTGAAATTAATTGGGGTATTTTAGAAATTTAATACATGTTTTAAATGTGTTTGATCACATTAAGTGCCCACGATATGTCGTACAAAATCAGCTGCTTGTATTTATAATTTTAAACAGTGTTTTTGAACCGCTGTTGACTCAGACTGTCAGACCGTTTGGCGTAGGAATCGTCTAGGCAATCGGTTCCGTTTTTGTATAAACCCGGAATCTGATAAAAAACCGTTGAAAAAGTCAACAAAATGTTGATCCGGGCGGTTGAACTGTCGACCCGTTCAATGGTTTTTGATTGTTTTTTTTATTTTTTAATTATTATTATTATTTATTTTTTAAATTTTCCTGTCAGAACGAACCATCCGTTCGAACCATTGACCGAAAAACCGGTGACCAAAATAGTTCCATTTCCGAATCAGTTTTTAAAATATTGATTTTAAATGATGAAATAAGACGCATACACAAATATTTTAGCGATCTGCATCTAAAAAGTATTATTAAACGCCATCTTAATCTTGAAGAAAGGCATCTAATCCATTATGAATGGTACATAACATAACACTCAAGCAAATTCTAGCATTTCTTCCATTATGAACCACACTGTTGGGGTTCTTTTTTTTTATGTCACTTGATGCAATTTGGGAGAACAGTGCTAGCGCTGCAAATGGATCATATTAGAATCGGTACAGGGTATATCTTATCCAATCTAATTCGATAAGAAATCTGATTGATTCGAATCTAATAAGAATCTGCCAGATTTTTAAGAGTCTGATTTGAATTTGAATATCATATTGGATATCTAATTTGAACCCAATTCAATTAGAATTGTAATAAAAAACTTGATAATATAATAATAATATAATTTATATAAATAATAGATCAAATTGGGTTGTGGTGCATAAAATCGGTGTATATCTGAATTCGATCCATTAACTAATTCTCTGTTTGGTATCATTCCGTGAGAAAGATTCTCACATTCCTGGCATTCTTGTGGAATAGAAATACATTTGGTGCCATATTTACGTTGGGAACATGTTTTTCTAGAGTGGGAATGCTGTACGGGAAATGTGTTTTTTCGACTGATGAATATGGATACTCCACAAGCACAAGAACAATACATTTGGCAGTTATCCACGTAAAAGCAAGGGTAACTTAGTAATTATGAGTAAAATAAATAAAAAGAAAGTCCTAATCAAACTCAACTAGCTTTTCTTCGTTCTTTTTCCCACCGTAGAAGAGAGCTTGCTACCACTGCATAGAGCTTTCAACCGACAACTTTTTTCTTATAATTGTTTCTTCATAGGGTTTCCTACCACCGCACATGTAAGTCTTTCTGGCAATTCTTCAATTTCTTTGTATTCATTATTTGATCATATATAAAAGTCCAATGTTTCTTCTGTATTTCTTTTTGTTATTCTTTTTTAATTTATTTTGTGTGTCTCTGTGACATACACTTGCACAAACGCAGAAACCATTTGCCATGCAAATACTATTTATGCAATTGTCTCTCATTTCTTCCCCCCAAAAAATCGATTAATCAATCTTGAAACAGAGGTTCAATGCCCGCATTACTGCTTATATGGTCTTCCTAAAAGCAATTTCTTGGATTTTTGAACAATGGCTGTGATTGCTAAAACACAGAGCAGTGCTGTTAAGCCCTATCAAATGACGTGGATTGTGCTGAGTGGCTTTCTGGCTATATTAATAGGATTTTGAGTCTAATTTGCATCTCCAATGGTGGTTGTAATTCACTGATCCATATATCCCCCATTTTGCTTTCCTGCTCGAGGCCCCAACTATCTTTTATCTATCTCTGAATTAAAAATTTGATTGTAGTGATCTTCTGATCATCTTTGGTAATGGAAGTTGTGGGCTTTGATAACCAACCATCTTCAAGTGATTATGAGATATAATTTCAGAGCTCCTTGATGTTTATGGGATGGTTTGAGATAACCATCCCAGGCATGACAGTTTGACCGGTTAAATATTTGGTAAAACCATCTTCCATGCTGGTATGACAAATGTACAAGTACAGAATGAAATCATCTTCCATGTATCCATCTTAGTATGACAAACGTGGCATTCATGGATGAGCATGGAGCTACCAATTTAAAACCTTTCATGATAGGAAGATGGAAATCATCACATTTAGCCACACCTTCACTGTATCATTAACTCCAAGCTAAATAGAATGAGAAAGATAGAATTCCAACATTTTGTAAAAAGTGACATTTGAAAATATACATTTTTTATTTTTTTGCCGATAAAAAATTAAAATAAAACATTGCTTTGGACAATTCAAAATGAAACTACGGAAAGCTAGTACAAAATAAAATTTTGCTTTAAACAATTCAAACTAAAACTTTGCTTTCAACAAGACATAAGAGAGCTTTCATAATAAAGATGTCTGAAGTACAAAATAAGTTTGCTACTTACAAATTAATTCTGATTTCCAAAATGCTAAGAAAGCTAGTTTCAAGGCAAAAACCCAATGTGATTTATCTACTTTGGACCATTAACTCCACAGAAAACCATATAATTTTAAAATAGACAAATATAGATGCATTTATGCATTTTTTAAGTACAACTGCCAGATGCATTAAACAAGGATTGATTCTTAGCCATTATGGCTTATCAATGTTACTGCTTCAACATGCCATTGTTGTGTGGTCATTTTTTTTTTATTAATTTTAGGTTTGTAAACTTGTAACAATGATCTCTGTGTATGGATTTGAATATTTAATCTTAAGAATCAATAGTGTTATCCATACGTTGTTTCTATTTTTTGTAGAACAAAACTCTATTCCTAAGGAACATATTGCCAAATGCCTTAGTTATTCCTTAGGAACCAAAAACAGAATACTTGTTTCGGAATAGGAATTTCCCTGAGAATAGGAATAAGTAGGAACAATGCCAAACAAGACCTAAATGGATAGAGTTTTCCAGTCCGATCTGATTTATTAGGATCAAAGGAGGTATTTGAATCCGTCTCTTACTAAATCGAATTCAGATTTGAATCGAATTTGATCCAACTTATTTGCAACCCTAGCCAATGCAAACTAACCTGGTTGATTGGAAGAATGTCCGAGCAAGTTTCTATAGGAGCTTGAAGTTGGATTAGATGGATTGATGGACGAGTAGAACTATTCATGGGCCTGGTAAGCTCTGAGGCAAGTAGGGTCTATAGAGACAAAGCTGGATCCAACCCATGAACAGGTCTATAGGCAAGTAGGGTAAGGTCTGAGGGAGAGGATAGAGTGCAGAGATCAATCTATCTTCAATGTTGGTGGTTAAAGGGTATAAATAGCCATTTTTTAATAGTCTTACATCCAGGTGGGACCCTCAGATTGTGTAATTGTCTATCATCTCTGTAACTTAGCTTGCTCTTTTTTACATATATTTTTTTTTTATTTTCAATTTCATTATACTATTTTATTTCAATTTAATTGTAATTTTTTTCAATTTCTTTTCTATTTTTTAATTTATTTTAACTTTTTTCATTTTTTTAAAATTAAAAAAAAGCATGCCTCTCATGGCCTGGCCCATAGCCTAGGGCCACTTGTTGGGAAATGGGGTCACTGTAACTTTAGAGGATAAGCTTTGAGGCGTGTCTGAATACACTGTCTTTAGAACGTTATTTTTCCCCACTCAGTTTCACTGAGTTTGCTGTTGGGTTACAAGCAAATCCGTTCTCAAGATACAACAAAGCCTTGGGCGAGAATCTGCAATCAGCAAAGTTGAAGAATCTCCGAAGAAACCTTCTATGAGACTATAGCAGACCGGACTAAGAGAGAGAGAGAGAGAGAGAAAGTGGATTTCGAAAATGTGTGTTTTTGAAGTCTAATTCCTGCTATTTAAATAGTTTATGAAGAGGTATGAAGAAAATGTAGGTGCTGGTTCAGAGAAGGCACCTTGAACAGTCATAATTTCAAACAATGTGACTATTTAAAAGGTAGTTAACAGTTAATGACTGTTAACTTTGAATTGTGCCTCTTGATCACACACGATCGAATCGTGACCGTTGATCTCATCAACGGTGATCAACGGTCAACATCGCACTAAAGCCAAAGCCGCCATTCGCGAGCCACGCGGGTGCGCGAAGTGCGAGCAAAGTGCGCCTCTAAAGTGCCTCATTGCACCGCACACACGCGTGAGCGCATGTTGCGTGGTATCAAACCTCCATACTCTCCTCTACTATTTCTAAGGAGTGTAAATCAGCTCCTATTAAAATACTGAAAACAAAGCTTATAATTTTCCAATGTGGGACAAGTTCAAAACTGGGTTTTGTAAGAGAAAAGCTAATATTCCAATCAAGTGTGTAGGTGCAATTTCTCATGTAATTGACCAATCAAACCCATTGGATTTAATCTCTTATGAGATTAAAATCCAAAACCACTTGGGCTCATGCCGTAGGCCATGTCTGGCCTGACCTCTTAAGGGTTTAGGGCTAGGCAAGCATGACCCACCCAAGCCCGTGTGCTGACACAACACGACCCTTTAAAGCATGGGCAGCCCACAAAATCGTGTCGTGTCCCTTTACACCTCTAGTAAATGCATGTGTATTCAAATAATCCATCTCTCGCAATGTTAAATCTTCATTATGAAGTGTCAGTGTGGTCATTTTGTTCAATTGCCCTTGTCATTCATGTGGTAAGTACTGACTTGTGCCAACTAGACTTGATCTTAGGCTCATGCCTTGATGTTCTATCATTCTTGATCCTGAACCTGTTGTTTTCCTACTTAATGATCCAGTATAGTTTTGTCAATTTTAAGCCTTGTGGAACACATGGCATGATTTGGTGGGTTATTAAAAAGAAACCTGTTGAAGTTGAAATTGGCCACAAAGATGGAAAGTTGCTGGAATAGGGCGCCACCTTAGCTCGGAGTGTCACCTCAGCTCGACACCTCGGTTGCTAAGGGAGACCTGCAATAAGAAGATATGTCAGAGGCCCTAGGGTGATACCCCAGGGGCGTGGAATCAAATGGTTAAGTTAATAACGCCAAGGGAAGAGAAGGTGTGATGGAGAACTTAGTGAGATGATGTGAGAGCTTGGTGAGAGAGTTGGAGAGCTCGGTGAGAGAGCTGAAGAGCTCCATGAGAGATTTGGAGAGCTAGAGAACTCCATGAGAGAGATGGAGAGCTCCATGAGAGAGTTGGAGAGCTTGGTGAGAGATCTTGAGAGCTCCGTAAGAGAGTTGGAGAACTCTATGAGAGAGCTGAAGAGCTCAATAAGATGTGGTGAGACATGTGCCGAGGTATCCAGTGTGTCTTGTGCATATTAGCATGATGCAGTGCTATGCTATGTGTGTGTGTGTGTGTGTTCAAAATAATGAAGGGGCTCACCTATTTATAGGAGAAGGGCTTCATCCAAGAACCAACACATCTCTCGTACATGGTTGGAGCTCGGTCCACTTGTCATACCTTTGTTGACATGTTGTGTACACATTGTGTGTTGTGTGTGTATGCATGTATTCAAATGAATGAGGGGGCTCATCTATTTATATGAGAGGGGCTTCATCCAAGAACCAATACGTCTCTCACACATGGTTAGAGATTGGTCAACTTATCGCACCCTTGTTGACACATTGTGTGCATGTTGTATGCAGTGGTAGGCGTTGGGATTGCATGGAATGTATCGGCATTGATGCTATGATCTGCTTGGCCACGTGTTGTTTGTCCACATTATGAGCTGGTACTAGGTCACCTTGGCCAAGTTAGGTCAGCTCGTCCAGGTTAGGTCAGCCTACCCTAGGTGAGCCTAGTCAATTAATAACTTTGCCCCTAGAATGCTGCCACTTAGTGGTTTTTGATTGGTGATCGGTTTTTGTCATATTAGATACCCCCCCCCCTTCTAAGGATGAGATAGCGTCTAGATCAGTTCATCCGAAGGAAGTACCAGTTTGGTTACTTGTGTCTTCAGACCGATAAGTTAGCTTTGAGATGTGTTTGGTTGAGTTAGCACAGTTTAGCCATTGCCCCATGTCAATTTTACCGTATCTTTGGCTTGGCAAGGGAGTTGCTAGTTGAGGTGATAAAATGGGCTTTTGGCTCAAAATCCCATAGACAATGCCATTTTGTTGATGTCACCAAGTTGTTAGAGTAGGGTGTCACCTTGGCTCGGAACCTCAACTACTAAGGGAGACATGCAATCAGAAGAGGCGTTAGAGGCCTTGAGGTAATATCATAGGGGTGTGGACTCCAACTATTAAGTTAATAATGCTAAGGGAAGAGAAGGTGAACCGTGGAGGCTTAGTGAGATGAGGTGAGAGCTTGGTGAGATAACTGGGGAGATCAGTGAGATATGGTGAGATGTGTGCCGAGGTGTCCAACATGTTTTGTGCATAGTAGCATAATGCAATGTTATGCTGTGTTTGCAAATGAATGAGGGGTCTCACCTATTGTAGGAGAGGGGTTTCATCCAAGAACTGACATGTTTCTCACACGTGGTCGGAACTCTCTCCACTTGTCACGTCCTTGTTGACACGTTGTGTACATGTTGTATGCATGTGGTAAGTAGACCTGTTCATGGGCCGGTCCGGGCCGGGCTCGGGCCGGGCTTTTACTGTGTATTAACAAATTTTTTTAAGGCCCGAGCCCGAGCCCGGCCCTCATAAAAAGCCCGAAGCCCGGAGCCTGGGCCCGGGCCCGAAATTTAGCCTATATTATTATTATTATTAATGTTGAAGCAGCTGAATAAAGAGAGAGATAGATTGAAATTATAAA
>NW_010729084.1:1335542-1358388 GCF_000365185.1 Nelumbo nucifera | reverse complement strand
ATGCGAGGGGGGAAGGAACTGAGAGAATTGGGGCAGCTTTTACCTCGTTCGAGCTCGTCTCTTCTTTACCTTTGAGCTTGGGCAGGACACCGGTGGCAGTTCGGCAGCTTCCCCGGCGCCTTCGTTGCTGAGTGGGCCTGATGCTGGCGCTGCTGGCCTCTGTGTTGCCGAGCTCGATGGGCCCGGGCTGTTGGTAGTCTGCCGCCAGGACACTGAACCGATTCTCTGTCAGCGGGAGCTCAGACTTGGAGTGTCGGGATACTGACTTGGCGGGCGAGGTGCCCGACCCGCTGGCGAGCTGTGAGGCGAGGGTGATCTTTCTTTGCCCTCGGCCCGGGGATGAGGCCTGGCTTTTGTGGGGGTTCTGAGGTTGGGAGGCCTCTCCTCGGTGACGGCGTCCACCCTGAGGGGAGGGCTTAACTGGCTTTGGAGCAGGGTGCCGAGGTGGAAGCAGTGGTTGGTTCAGAGGCAGTTGGGGGAACTGCTGTTGATAGTGATACTGGGAGATGTGGTGCAGTACTAGGTGCTGCTGGAGCTGATGTTGCTGGAATTGTTGCATTTGGGCTTGCATTGCCCGCATGCATTGCATCAGGTCGTCCAACTGGTTCTGGCTGGTCGCCAGGGGGACAACAGTTGGTTCAGTAAAGGTTGTTTCGATAGGGTGAGGAAAGGGGATGCTCATGGCAGGAAGGTTTACGAGTGCCACTATTTGTGGCGCATTCAAGCTGGGGATCCCATCCACCGAAAGGGGGATGGTGAACTGTCCGACGCACACAACGGGGACTTGAAGTTGTTCCCCGGTGGTGTTCATCTCCGTGCCACGTCCGGCATTGCTGGAAGAAGCCATGAGTGTTGGGTTTTTGGAGAAAAGAGGTTATGAGAGTTTTAGAGGGAGGCTTTTAGAAGCGTTTCCCACAGACGACGCCAATTGATGGTGCGCAATCCGGCCGGTCCTAGCTGTCAATGACATTGCCTCTGACTGGAGCAACAAGGGGGCCTGAAACGGAGAAGAAAGTGGGGAATCTCCGGGGAGGAACCTGGCAAGATCACTTCGAAGCTCAAGTTAGTATTCTCTCAAAGGAAAGATAAAACCAAATGGCGCAAAGTTCACATACCTTGCCCTCGGGGGGTAGAGAGCCTTTTATAACCACTTCGCGCACTCACTCCGAGGCTTATGTCAGGTCGGGTATGATTACTTCTGTGCTTCCGCCAGTTCGGGTGTCATCACCTCTGCTGGGACAGAACCGCCACTACTCCTTGTCGGAGCCGTCTCTGTAACTGGAGATGGCGGTGGCAGGTGGCGGTGGCAGGTGACCGTTGGAATGCGGCTGTCAAGCGTCAGATCCCAAGTCAGTCAGGTGCGCCGCCCCTGGATACGGACTCCTTCGGTGTCAGGTACGGTTTGTTCAGTTCGGTGTCCTGGGGGCGAAGTGCTGGAGTGGTGTGACCCAAACTGCCATGGGGTAGGCCAGTTCGGGTTGTTGCCCTTTGTGTTCATAAGGCTCGGGGCCTAAGGGAGAGCTCGGGCTCCATACTGGGAGTTCGGGCTCCTTGCAGGGAGTTCGGACCGCTGGTTCCTCCTTTTGGAGCTCGTGCCTTGGCGAGCTGTTGTGTCGAGCTGTTGCCTTTGCCACGTGTTGAGTGGTTACGAGGTCGGGCCAAATCTTCCTTCATCAGCCTACTATTACTTTGGAAATAAAAAAAAAAAAATGAATGAAACCAAAATGCCTAAAACGTTAACCTCTTGGTGGAACTGATGAACTATGATGTTTTTATTTTTATAAGTCAATTTATGAATTTGTCAAAAGAAGTTTGAGAAGACTGAAAATTGCAGAAAATAATCTATTACCTTTGTCTTTGAACCCATTTTAGCATTAGGACCTATTATCATTCATGTGGTTGCCAATAGATTCATTCAGCATTAGTCTCTTTTTTTTTTTTCTTGTTTTTTTGATAATCCATTCGGCATTTATCTATATTATACTTAGGTATAGACATTGGGATAAATGTATTTCTTGAAGAGATTTGGCAACTTCTGAGTTCTGACCTTAGAGTTGGTATAAACAATAGAGGATTAGCCACTTTATCTGAAGGAAATCCTCCCATTTGATTTGAGGACTTTGTTTTAATATGTGTAATTATGATTATTTGGATACCTGAAAATTAAAATTGAGCGTCAATTAACAGAAAAACTTGGGTTCAAAAATCTTTTTATGTGTGCAAATAAGTGAGCCTAAACCTTTGGGAGATAAATATTAAAGAATTAAAACTTTGAATGATCTATATTAAAATTATTAATTGTGAAACCCAATTTAAGTAACGTTTAAAGTATCAATTATCGGGTGTTTTGATACTTGATAACTTTTTTTATTTGATTTTTGAAAAATGTTTCAGGGGGTCGGTTTTAAGCCATGAAAGTGCCCAAATTCTGAAACTCCTTATTTGAGGTTGCGGAAAGCTATGATAAGATGCGATACGACCCAATAGAGAGAGACGTATTTTATCAAAATTTTGAACCTTTAATTCAAGGCAGGGGATATAACTGATATAGACTCCAGAGTTGAACATATGACAAATCCAGTAGGTCCCCGATTTGATGGACAGTATAGATCATCAAAGAGATGCCTCCGCACAGTGTATAAAAGAACTCATTAGGCCTAGTGCAGACTTGAAGGTGCCCAGCTAGCTTACCAAATAAGATATCTGGCTGGCTGTAGGTGAGACCTGGGATCGATTCTTGCCTAAAAGGCCTATTGCAGACTTGAATTGGAATTTGCCCTACAGTCATGTCAGGCCTAACAGACGGTTCATACACTACTGCACCTCAAAATTGTTATGCTTTAGAGTTCAGATTCATTGAATGACTGTATCCATCATGTTTACTATGCGAAGCCCCCATAAAAAAGGTCAAAATAAATCAAACCATGCATCTTGATACTAATTATCATTAATGACTACCACACTCCTACAAAATGCAGACTTAATAACCAACATAATGCTTATATATGGTAATATTTATGATGGCTAAGAATGCTTTAGGACAGAAAAGTGAGACATCTAATTTCAAGTTCTTCTTCAAAACGACAGGTCTTGGATTGGACAAGAAAAAGGAGATCTTGTCTGCCAGAAGAGCCTACTAAAGCATGCAACCTTCACAGCTCTCTCTCTCTCTCTCTCTCTCTATTCTTTGATGAGGGACCTATAGCTATATGTATACATAACGCACCCACCACAGTGAAAGTTGTTTTAAAACTCGTTTGTGTGTGTAGAGAGTGTCTCTTCTAGAGTTTCACGATTGTGATATGGATAAGTCAGTCATCACTCTCACATACTAGTCTCCTTCCTCTGGGTTGGGGTGTTGTCAGGTCAAGAAACAGAATAAACGGGAGTAGCCTACTTGTTCTCCTCTTTTTATTTCCAACTCATGGAATAAACAATAAACTGCTGGTGATGCCAGAAAGTATCCTTTCATAGTTTACAAACCTGTGGCTCAAAAACCAGCGTGAACCCAAACTCACCAAAAGATGGAAGCAAAGCATCCAACTACAAAAAAAAAAAGGTTATTTCATGGTGGAAAATATTATTACTTTCTGTCACCCATCTGATCGGATTCCAGCAAAAGTTCATATCAAACCCCACTACTTTCTTTATGAAAACCCTCCAATCCAAATCCAACAGTAGGAAGACCTCACCTTTGTGCTTGCCTTGTTGAATCATTTCTTTTTAAATACTTAAGAATACCACCAGAGAGGGGATAGGAATAGGGTAGGAGTGGACTTTCCCTAATCCATAATGTGGTGCAAATGAGAAATGACATACGAAAAGATTGTCTGCAGTTTTGCATCCATCATCAAATGTGCAGTTTCACCTAGTGGTCAATGGTCAAAGAAATAGAGGAACTTTGAACTTGTTTGTTATTGTCATAAACAAATTAATACGAGGTATTAATGTATGCAGGGTTTTCAAGTTGGGTTATAGTTGCACTTCGCCAATAAGTCCTCTCTGGGCCAATCAGGATACGACACCTCAGCCGGGACCCATTTGTAAGGAGTTGATGTGGTGGCCGTGATTGGCCCATTAAGAGTAGAAATCATGATAATTTGTTGCTCTTCCATTGGAGATGGGACATTAGTAAATATTCCATTATGATGATGAAGTAGAGTGTTGAATTCATCTAGCATGGCTAGGCCTATAATCTTTGTAATTGCAAAGAATGAAGGTTCAACATTATTAGATAGTCGAACATGGGGAGCATACTTGAGGTTCAACCTATGGGTTCTAGCTTCGGAGTGTGTCACTGCAGTATGTGAAGATGGAGGTGGTAGGATTGTAGGTGTAAATGTGGGCACAATAGAAGGTGAGGAAGGGAGATTATCCCAGTCATGAATGTAATGGCAAAACAATGTTAGAATTTTTTTTGCTATGATAGAAGCCAATAATTGAGGCAGAGATGGAGATGGTGAAGGCGGTGATTCTTCATGAAGCAGCCTGAAGATGTAGGAAATACTGATGTGTTCATGAAAGAAAACAAGAGAGAAAAAGAGAGTTGAGGGAAATTTTTTAACAAATTTTGTGAAATTCCTTTAACAAAACTTTTCCTCAATTTTCTGTTTCTCTCTTATTTTCTGTCAAACCAAACACATCCTAAAGATGATCTAATTATGGATAAAGTAGCAACTGGGGCAGTATAAGAGGCCATGTTTGTTGATAAGGACAATTAATTAATGAATCTTCACTGAAAATAACATTAGAGAGACAATGTTACACCCAATGGGCACATGAAGATAATGGTACCTTTTTGTGAGATTCTTTGTACCCATGAAAGTTCAACAGAGAGTGTAGATCAAATTTGTTCCTGTTAATCATACGGCTGTAGATCAAATTTGGTACCAAGTAGCTTTTCCAATGGGGAATAATGCCAGTGGGAAATGCTTTGTGCCAATAAGATCTTGGTAGAGTTGCAGGAGTCAAGAGAGAGCGAGGTTTATTTCATCCACATATGAAAATGATTGTGCTTCATTGCTCCATTGCTCCATTTTGTACATGTGTATGAAGTAGTGAACAATGCTTTGAGACTCCTATGAATGATTTAAATTTCTTGTATTGTCCTCTTTTATCAGTTTGAAGTAGTCTAATTTTGCAGTTGAAGACATTCTTAATAGTAGTTTTAATTTAAACGTCATGAAGATAGATAGAGCTTTTGATTTGTAAAATAAAGGAACCAAACAAATCTGCAATATCTATGGATAGAGCTTTTAATGGGAGTTGGGATCCAAATATCTGAATATTAACTGCAATGGTTGAGAAGTAGATATGATAGAATCAAAGGGTATTATAAGTAACCAACAAATTCTTACCAAGGAGGCGTTCTTTTTCTAGATTTTGAAAGGGGGAAAGTTGGTCAATAGAATTTTGGTTTTCATTGACTAAGAATCCCATGTTCAATTTTCAGATTAATGTGGGGAGCAGGGAAAGTTTATTTTCCTGGGTATCTCCTAGGTGGGTAAATAACTTTCTCACTTAGGAGAAAAGTTGTTAACACTTGAATGGGAAACACTTACCCGGGTAAGTGCATTTACCCGGATAAGTAACTTATCAAAAAGCGAATGAAGCCTAAGGGGGGTTTTTTTCTGGATTTTGGGATTTTGATTCCCATTGACCAAGAATCCCATGTTCTTTTTTCAGATTTATGTGGTGATCAGGGAAAGTTTATTTTCCTATCCATCTCCTAGGTGGGTAAATAACTTTTTCACTTGGGGGGAAAGTTGCTAACACTTGAATAGGACAAAAATGCCCCTTTTAATAATGGTTTTTTATGATTAAAATGGTCATTTCCTTATTTATATAGAAAATAAAAGAATATGGATAAATGCATTTACCTGAATAAGTCTCTTCTGAAAAACACTTATCCGGATAAATAACTTACCGAAAAATGAACAGAACCTAATTAAAATGGACTTAAGTTACATTAATGGGTGATCCAACTGTTTGTGCCATGTATTGGTAATTTGGTAGAAATATGCTCCCCTATATATAAAAGCAAAAAGTCCTTATTCGCATCAGGTTTCCTACTGATGCCTAGATGATATAATCCACCATTATTACTTTATAGTTTACACTTGAACTAGAGGTCCCCCCTGATTAACCACATGACATCAATATCTAAAAAGAATTGATTCAATGGGAGAAGATTCTTGATGATATGGTGGGGTACATGGAGAACATTATTATTTAGTTTAGATGAGCCATTCGGCGAGTTTAGAAGAGTAGATAAAATATGATGTAATGACAAATCTTGACCATTGCTAACGTTGATTTTGTTGCCTGTGATAATGAAAATGGATTGCTGATTATTCATGGCCCTGAGTCTGGGTATTACATTGTACCGTAGGAGCTGACAATAGAGTTTGAGATTCTAGCTACATTGGCCCAAAAGTTGGGGCATTTGCTTGCCGGTTGATATTGAGCGAAATGAAAAGACAAAGGCAGGATGGTTTGGTTTCTCACAAACTTGACAAACAAATGATTTTGATTGATTAAGGTAATCTTTGGCATCGATGCTGATTCTTCCTTATTGAGTTTTCAAAAATCGGTGATTTTTCAAAAATCAATGAATTTTATTACTTGGTATCAGTTTTGTCATGTAAACAAATTTTTGAGAAGTTGACCTTGAGTTTGTTTGGTACTATTCTCAAACACTAATTATTTTTGCATTAGAATTATTATTCCATGTCAGGTCGGATGCCATATCATCCTCAAAAAAGATAACAAGATCAGTTGGAAAAATGATGATCCCAAAAATTTCAATGCTGATTCCTCTAACGCTGATGTAGCTCTGATATGACAGTGATTTCCGGGAAATTGGCATCAATGCGAAACATCACCCAAGGTTTAAAATATCGATACAGCTGATATGCCGGTAGGGGTGTATCAACCTGTATCAAGGCTCATTTTCCTTTTTTTTTAGTTTTTTTTTTCAATCTAGTTCAGAGAGGTTAGTTTAAGGCGACCCCATCTACCCGTGAACCATGGTCAGACCCTAAACACCCACTGTGAAGATGTATTGGAAAACCCTCGATACAATATGTATTGACGGATATGGCCCAACTTTGAACTTTGACATCACCTAAGTCCCTCTCAAAGACTCATAGTTTGGATACTTTTGTCCTAGACTAAGGAGAACTTAGATCTTGGGTGGACAGAGTGTGTCCAATCACTGCAAGAGATTTCACTTTTTTGAAGGTAGTTTGAGGGGGAGATTTTCTTCAAATGAATCAGCAACTAAAACTTGAGTTGCATCACTTGAGCATGAGATGAGGATGCATATCAAGGATTTTAAAACCGACCCGGATAACGAATTGGTCAGGGGTCCAGTTCCCGGGTCGAATGGTCTGACCATTCGAATCAAATGGTTGGCATGTTCTGACAAAAAAATAAAAAAATTTAAAAATTTTAAAAAATAAAAAAGCAGTCAAAACCGTTGAATGGTTTAACTGCCTGAGTCAGCGGTTTATTGACCAAATCAACATTTTTTGACAAAAGTCCAGTTTTAATGAAAAATGGAAACCGGTCACCTAACCACTTCCCAATTTTTCCGATCCACTCCGATTTTTAAAACCATGATGCATATAGTTATGTGATAGCTGACTAGCTACCTGAGCCAAGACACGCTCCTTTTGATTGAAGATAAAAGTCCTCCCAAGTAGCCAGTGGTCCTGCTTGTGCGAAGAAGTGAATACTAAATTTGTGACATGGGAAGAGGCATCAGCAATGCTATAATATTGTTTTTATGGAACGACCAACTGCAGTTGGTATTTGAACTTTTGAAGGACCCATCTATATCGACTAAAAGTTGATTGCCAATGAGAAGGGTTAACAGCTGAGCTGAGGTTCAATGTATTGATTCGTATCATATCTTGGGGTCACTGAAACACTAAATACATGGACGTTAATACCATTTCTAGAGTTGTCTTAGCTCAATTCCAGAAACCTAATTATTGTTTGCTTATTTAAGGGGACGGGGCATTTTACAATATGAATGTTTATGTTTTCATTTGATTTTAGAATCGCCGTTAGCAAAAAAATAAAAACATGTTATTGAACTCTGTTTTTGGAACCAACAAAATATTGGTTTTTAAAACAAAAACAAAATTTTTAGTATAGAAGTTGTATGATTGATGGAACATGATGTTGAATAATCAGATGAAAACATGTTTTTTGAAATTAGATTTAAGAACATGTTTTTAGTTTCGGTTTTGAAAATAGAAAACGCACATACAATCAAGAACATGTTTAATTTTTTATGTTTTTATAATTTAATTTTAAGAAACAATCTGCTTTCAATCGAGTTTTGATTTATTTTTAAAACTGACAACAAGAAAAACAATTCACCTTATAGAACGCCCTCTAAATGTATCACCCATTTGAAATTCATGATACGCAATCATGCATATCAATACTTGAACCTTGAGCTGAGCATGCTATAACATATAGTTGTGGTGATAGAGTTTTATGATGATTTTCGACCAACTTATGTCGATTTTATGGAACAGTTAAAAAGCGAGCAATGTTATGTAAAGTAGAGCATTAGGCAGTTAAGAATGATATTACAAAGAAAATGAATGCAGTGAAAATGTGAACATTTGAATAGATGAATGGAAAAGCTGAAAAAGTTAGGATAAAAAACATATTCATAGGGACTTATAAGTAACCCTGATAGGTGATAAAATGGATGAATGCAATACCGAGGAGAAAGAGACCCATTTGAAGCCGAAAGGTATAAAAGAGATGGGGACAAAACAAAAATGGCATTGACTCAAATAATGCAACCCACAATTTAACAATGAATATGACACTAAATAGAATGGAATTAACAGTGGAACAGGAGTCATAATATATTGGAAAGAGAGTAGAGGCAATTGCAGTAGCTGAGAATGAAGTGTTGGTATCTTTGTTCGCCATGATTGTTTGTTGAAGAAGACGTTGGTCTGAAGACGATCTGATATAAAATTTAAGTACCACATGAACAAGTACTTGGTGTTAACCGTACTGAGAGCATTGTTCTGTATTGTATATTGCAAGTTGATGCTTTTACAGGAGATAGAACTTGCTGTAAAGGTGTCTCCAATCTCCATCATTTGTTGTTCTAGAGTAAACAGAACACAAGTATTAAAGTATACATCACGTGAAATTTCAGGTGGATTTTGGTTGTTGAGAAAGCTGCTGCTGGTCGTGCTTATCGCTAACACTGGCTATTTACCTATGGACATTCATTGAAATCTTACACATTTGCCAGAAAAGTTTTCCGGATGAACGTTGTTGAGATGCTTAAATCTTTAAATATCTTTGATTCTCTATCACCTTGTTCATCATCTTATTGCATCAACAATCACCTCAGAATAAAGAATATGGAATGAAGCCAAACCGCACAATCCCAGTTGCTATAGTGATGAGGACTTTGTAATGACAGCTGAGAGTGGGCTACCTGTCTGTCGCGTACTACGACCACTGTTTCTCCTGCGCATTCTACCGAACAGGGGGCCGGCACCCGATCAAAACGTTAAATGTGGTAGCAGTAATAATTCATCGTCAAGAGTTGTCTCAGTTATGGAACTATGGGGTCCATTGCGTCATAAACAAGGTGCTTGTGTAGATGCGGTTGCTAAAAGACAAATGGAATTAATGAAGAGTTTAAATTTGTTTAAGGCGTTGGATAATATTTTAATCTGTTGTGTGCCCTTGATAATATTTTAATCTTCTTATTATCTCTAAGGATCCGTTTGGTTTATAGTTGAAATCGGGATTAAAATCTTTTAGAATTGAAATTAGAATGATCTATTCCCATAATTTAAGAATGAGAATTAAAATCAATAAAGATGAGATTTTATAAGACCCTAAGAAATGGCCATCCCTTCAAATAAAAAATGAGATTTTAATTCTGTCCAACCAAATAATTGGAATCAGAATCATCTATTCCAATTCCAAATCTTTATTCCCGTGAATCAAACGGGGCCTAATTCTCGAATATTAATACCTCCCAGCAATGCCTTAACAGTGATTTTCCATTAAATGGCAAGCGAAAGAATACAAGATTACCACTCTATCTATCACACCTGATGTACAGTATGTAGATATGTATATTACAATAATATATCCTTAAACAATGGCTCCTTTCTATAAATGAACAAATTAAATTGCACCGACTTGCAGAGAGGGACCCATTGTATGGGCATGAGGACATGACGATGTCAGCTGGATGATCATGATCAACATTTAGATTTTTGCCATTATTATAAAATTCAGTTTAATGGTTGGATGTTTGGGCATACAAATAGACAATTAAATCAATGTATTTGGAGAGAAAAAAAAAAAAAAAAGAGAGGGGATGGTTAGCTATTACAGTGTGCTAGGGTTTCTTTGTCACAGCAAAAGATAGATGAGATGATATCAAGTGAGTTATTACACTTTTAGATGTGAGACTTCAGAGTAAACGAGCAGACCCTTAGAATCGATTTTCATCATTTTAACTTTGCTTTTTATGTGACCGTGAGAAAATTTGACATAAGGGAAGCTATGTCTATCTGCATTTTTATCTAGGCAAAATCTATGATCCATGCATCCACTTCACCCTACACCAAGAGACTGCTGATTGGTTAAACATGATGTTAAGTATATCTTTTTAAATATGAAATGTGAACCAATGAAAAGTGATGAACAAACTTGAACTTGATTTATTAAGATTTGGATTTAATGTGTATTCAATATTAATAAATGCATTATAGTTGAACTATTATATCTATATATGTATATAATTAAGAAATTTGCCTAGGTTTTTATGGTCATACAAAAGTTAAATCAAAGTATTTTATCTGTAAGGTTAATATTTCTATCTTTACCCTTTTATCTTTACTTTCACATGCCCTTACACTAGTGATTTACAAAACCTTTCGACAATGAGTTCCATGGAGGCATCGAAATTTCAAGTCATTGCCAAGTGAAATGAGGTTTTAAATAAATTTCTATTTAAATTTCTTGAAAGTAGATAAATTACCTTCTTAAAGATGCTAATTAATTTGCTGTGCAATGTGCGAATTGGTTGGTTGGTAAAATCTCCTATTGGTTGTTGAGGAGACGTAGAATCAAATCCTGCCTACACTTAGGTCCTCCAGTGCAGCCCCTTAGAGCAAATAATAATAATAATAATAATAATAATAATAATAATAATAATAATTTGTTATTCTCTACTTTTTCACCCAAAAAAGCAAGAATCCATTTAGGATGTTCTGAGCTCCATAATGACTAAAGCTGAATTAATAAATCATTCAAGTCGGCCTCTTAGTCGTTACCAAACAACTGTAAATCTTCTAGAGAATTCTCCCAGGGCTAAGGTATTAGGAGACACTTTGTTATTCAAATAACTTCATACTTGTTTTTGTTAGGAGTGCTCACAGTTCCACTGATCGACCATTAACTAAAATCAAACCCAAGCCGATTAACTGGTTGATTGGTTTGATTAACCACTAATTTGGTTCATTAGTTTTTTGGTTATTTTATTTTATAATATATATTAGAAATAAATATATAATAAAAAAATTAGAAATACATATAAAAATACTATATTATAAATAATAAATAATATTATATATATATATATATATTTGCATATATAATACATATATTTATTTATAATATATATAATATACCAATTGGTTCAGTTAACCACCAATTTTTTATATTGGTTAATTGAAACTCAACTGATCAATTCGATTAATCGGAATTTTCGATTTGATCTCATTGGTTCAGTTCAATTTTTGTTGATCACCTCTGATTTTTGTGTATCATCTATTCACCACACAAGCAACTTATGTATGCTAGTTGTCTGTGGTTGTTGGCAATCAGTAGTTTCAAAACCAGCAAAGTGGCCTTTTTTTGTCGTGATATCTGAACATTGCATCTAACATTCAAGAATTCTTGAATGGTTGAAAAAATTAATCATACAAATATTCAATCAATGCTTAATTACGCATCATGGTTCGTTTATACAACATCCTCTTTTGCATGATATGGGATTTCCTGAAAACAAAAACTGTGATGCAAAGTGAAATATTATGAGAGTATACAACATCTAGCCACACATTGGTAATATCTCTCCATGAATTTAATATATATGCACAAGAGATATTCCTGAAATAAGGATGGATGTATTTTTACATTTCCGGGGCTCCTTTTGCACTTATTGTTAAAATAACAGGAACATTTTCAAAAGTTATTGGCATGGCACTTATGGTTATGGCCATACCACCCGTTTTTTAATACCCTGAACCGAACACTACCTAAACGGTTGAAACTCACTATTTTCAAAATATTATTGTCACGTAAATAAGTATTTATTTATTTTTTTTGTTTTTATTTTCTATTTGAACCTCTCAAATATATACACCTCAGTTAATGGAATTTACTTCAACTTTTACCATTTGTATTTGTGGGTTCAACCGTTAAAGCATAACAAGAACATAGCAAAGGTGAAAAAGAGAACAAACCCTATTCTCAAACAAATCAAGTTGTCATTTTGTTAAAGAAACAAATCAAGCTGTTGCGGTTGGAAGCTTGCGGATGACTTACAAATGTACTAGCTGTACCCGATCCATGTGTGAAGTGATGGGATTTGTTTATTTTATTCAAAATCAAATCTCTCTCTCTCCTTCCTTGGTTAAAACTTAAAACCTTTTTTTTTTCGATAAATAAAACTTTTAAGCCACGAATTCATGTGATAACAATGCAACAGAGTACTACAAACAAGAAACGTTATATCCTGAAAACGAGTGTCTGGTAAGCAGTTCGCATCCTCTTCAATCACAAGGCACCTCTTAAGCTCAGTTTGGAAAGAATACAAAGCAAATATATACGAAATAAATACATATAAAATAATACAAAATATAAGATTTTGTATTCTATATATTTGTGTTTGTACTCTTTTCAAACTCAGTTTTAGGAATCAACTAACATGGTGTTTAGAAGCATGAACGTTTTTTGGAACCAACCAACATAGTGTAGGCAGTGAGCAATACTATACTGTTTGGTAAGGTTGTTTGATTCCTAAAACATTGCTTAATTACCAGGATTGTTTGGTGCAATAAAAAACTGCACCAAACAATGGAGAAATAAGAAATATTGGTTGCTTGGTGCAATAAAATATACCAAACAATGCTTAATTACAAACAGGATTGTGAATTTGTGATTGGAAATATCTTAATATATTGTTATTTAATCCCAAGAAGCTAGTCAATATCAAGTGATTAAAAAAACTGCAATCACAGTGATTTAGGTCACACTGTATGGTGGTTAGGAGAGAGTTTTTGAGGGGTTTCTGCTGTTTGATTTGAGGGTTTGTTTTGTTTTGTTTGGATGTGTTCTTAACTTTTATGACACTGCTGGTTGCAAATAGTACCTGTTATTGATTCCTTCTTGCTTATTTTTATTCTCTCATGATCATGGATAAGACTTAAAGGTAGCTTGGGCTGGCTTCACAGCCTTCACTTCCCATGTCCCTCCTCCACCCTTGCAGCAGTGACGTCTCTCCCAACTTTCCCTTCTTTTCTTTTCTCACGCAGCAGCCCCGTCTTTTGACGGATTCCCATCGTATACCCTAACCCTAAAACCCTACCCTCTTTGCTTCCTCCAAACCCTAAACCCATTTTTCTACTTCTTTTTCTCCTTTTCACTGTGAGTGAGATGTGATTTTGGGGGTATTTTTGTCTTTTAATAAACTTTACTTTAATCATTCCATCCCACCCGCACCCAGTCTTCTGTATTCAAAATTTTGGACGTGCCCAAATCAAATCCCTGCATACTTAATTTTGATTAAGAGAGAGTTTTCTGGACGGGTTTTCTTCTTTCCTCTGGACGAGCTATAAGTTATTCTTCTCTTCTCTTGGTCAATGTGGTCATGTGGATGGAGCATGAAGAGTGCAGCCGGCATCCAATCAAAATTCTAAACCGCCCGTCAAAAATGTTATCCTTCCGTAAAATGCGATGTCAGCTTTCGTACCATGACGTGGCAGAAAAGCTGTTTACTGCCACGACTGATTTTTCGGTCATGCAGTGCAGATATTTCATCTTTTACACTAGGCAACTCTTAAATTTATCTATTTATAGTATTAAGGGAAAATCTTTGATGCCGAAAACACATGATACCCCGAAAAGATTTCGCCAATCAAAACCACCCGTCTCCCCCGGTGAATTTTGATCGATGACATCTGATTGATGATTACTCTTATGATACCGGTTGATTGGTTTTAAGTTTTTTTTTCGGTATCATGTGTCTCCCCTGCCATAGTTGAACCCGTTGGGATTCTGAGAGCTCTGAACGCGTTCAGAAATGGTCAAATTATTTGCCCGAATTGGATAGATCGAACAAATATAATATTTACTAGGCCAATAAGGATACACCATTATCAGCTAAAAAAGGAGAATCGTGGCCTTAGATGTATTGCTACGGCCCCACCAAGACGTCACATCATCTACTTCAAGGTGGGGCCAATGGCAAAACAGTCTTTGATTTCCTTCGTCAATGTCGTAGCAAAAAGAGGTTTAGGTTGACGTGGCGCATTTGGGTTCTCGCCGGTGCCGATTTGCCGTCAAATAGTAAACACCTCCGGTTGTAGAGAAAAGTTGTCTATTGATGGACCTATCTCTCTACAACTCTACCTTATTCTTCTTCCTGCTATTACAGAATTATTATTTTAATTAGGACGTTGGATCCAACCATGTGGGCATGTTTAATTTCATTTCATATATATTCTTGCAAGCAAAAAGTACTGGTGGGTCTCTAAACTGTTTGTGGTAGCGTCCAATCAATGGCTCAGATTTCACAAGAAGGAAAAAGATTTGTGAGATCGAGTTGGTTGGTGACAAGTAATCGGAGGAGGATGGGTTTACAATTTACATAGGACAACGTTGATTGGAAACGTGGACGGACGGGTTTTCGGGTCCAAAGAGAACAGTTAATACAGTGGTGTGAGAGAGAGAGTATGAATGATGGTGGTGCAAGGAAGGTTGAAATTTCTTTCTTTCACAGGACAAGAGGAAATAGTATGGCAGTAGCAATTTGTGTGGTATTCAGTTCACCAAAGTAGTTCAAAAGTTCTCATTTTGTCTGAAAGTTGACAGCTGCTTTGACATAAATCGACGAAGAAGAGAACGAGTGACAGACAATGAAGGAAAAAAATTTACCCACACGTTACGAGTTAATATTGAATCCTTGTTTATTATTCTAATTAAAGAATAGACTAGTCTATAAGATAAAGATATTACGTCAAATAAAGGTAGCATGAGTACGTTACTGTGTAGAAGCTGGTGGTGAGATTCCTCGGCCTCGTATTGGGCAGGCAGAGCCAAGGACACTCCTCTCTCTCTCTCTCTAAAGCCCAACCGATTCATCCACAGAGCCATCGTGACTATGACAGAGAGAGGAGGAGGAGGAAGACTGGAAGAGAAGATAAGGTTAGAGAGAGAGAGAGCAAAAAAAAAGGAGGGAGAGAGAGCAGCCGGGAGGGAGCTCGTTGGAGGTGCATAGAATAGAATAGGGTTAGCAGAGCAGGGATAAAGAGGGAGAGACATTCGGACTGTCCAACTAAGGAACTTGGCCAGCTTTTCTGTAGCTTCTCTTTACTTTTCCCACAGTGAATAATTACAGATTAGATGGGGTGAGATTAATAATAGGGGAGAGAAAGAGAGAGAGCGTGTGTGTGCGAGCAGGAGAAGATGAAAGGAAAAGAAATAGAGAGAGAGAGAGGTAAATGAGGGGGAACACGACAATCCATGAGCGAATATTAAATGAGTGGCCGGATTTCCGTCAACAGCACCGTGCCCCAAAAATCTTTCACTCCATCTCCGCTGGTACTATTGGCTATCCTCGATTTGATCGTTTCTTTCTACATGTCTCTCTCTTTCCATCTCTTGTCTCTAGTTTCGCTTTAGGTCTAGCCTGTAAATTTGCAGTTGGATCAGTGGCAGTGCAAGAAACGAGGGGGGGAGGGTTTTCATCTCGGGAAGGAAAAGCTTTCCTGCAGAGAGGCCCAAGGATAACATCGGGCGCCCGTTCTTATTTCTTGCACCATATGTAAAACCTCGCGTGCTCTCTGTGTTGTTACTACTTGCTACTAGTCTCTCTCTCTCTTCTCTTCTCACAGTTCTCGCTCACTATTTTCTCTCTCTTCAGCCTTCTCTCACTGTTCTCGTCCCAGAGAGAGAAAGAGAAATAAAGGAGGGACTGAACTAATGCTGTTAATGTACAGGAAACAAAAAACATCCATTTTCTAAAGGAAGTCTGAAAACTGAATCTGCTTTACAGACCAGCAAAGAAGAAAATCCCCCCAAACTGACTACTACTACATAGGATTTTCTGTAAAAAGGCTGAAAGCGGTAGCATGAAAACCGGGAGAGTTCTGGAGAGATAACAACCAAAAGAGAAAGGAAGCAAATATGAGTGGGAGTCAGATAGAGATGTTGTAGTTATGGTTATTTAACAAGGCAAAGCAATCAATATATATCTAGTACAAGGCACTGAGAGAGAGAAAGAATGGAGGGTAGTCCTGCTAGAAATTCTTGTTTGATGGGTTTTGGAGATAACAGTAATGGACTTTCTTCCTTGATGATGATGCCTCTCATGACTTCTCCTCCTAATGCAGAAACGAATAGTCTTTTTCTTCCTCTACCTTCCAGCAACAATCATAACAGCAGCAGTGGCTCCTCTCTGATTCTCGACGACGGCAGCAACAATAATAACAACAACAACAACAGCAATCCTGGGTGTTATTTCATGGAGAACAACAGCAGCAGCAGCAGAAACAGCAACAATGACAACAGTAGTAGTAGCTCTATCAGGGCTAGGATCCTGGCGCATCCTCAATATCCTCGTCTCCTTTCGGCCTACGTCAATTGTCAAAAGGTGAACGATGATTAGCAATATATATATATATATATATATATATATATATATATATATAACCAGAACAAACTTACTCAAGGCAAATATAATACTGAAGATTGACTGGGATCTCATATCTATCTTCTTTCAATCGTAAGGTTTTGATTCCAGTAAACAAAAGATTAACCTTAGAGGAGCTAAGAACCCATTAACGGAACAAAAGCTAAGAACCCATTAATCCTTGTCATGTTTATTTCTTTTTCTTATCGTCTGATCTTTCTACAAGATAAAACAAACCGAACAGGTCGGAGCACCTCCTGAAGTGGTGGCGAAGTTGGAGGAAGCATGCGCGTCCGAGGAGGCCATGGGCCGCACCGGAAGGGGTTGCATCGGCGAGGACCCAGCGCTGGATCAGTTCATGGAGGCCTACTGCGAGATGCTCACCAAGTACGAGCAAGAGCTCACGAAACCCTTTAAAGAAGCTATGATGTTCCTCTCGAGGATCGAGTGCCAGTTCAAAGCCCTCACTGTTTCTTCTGTAGATTCTGGTGACGCCCTTTCTCCTTCCTCCATTATATTATTTAACTATTCTTTTGTTTTGATCACTGAAATTGTTTCTTAAATATTAGTACAACAACGTCCTACAGCAAGCCATGCCCATGCATGTTGGCCTATGCATTGGCCAACTGACAAAGAAATATAGGTTGTTTCTCTTTGCGTGATTATTATTTTTCAAGCATATTTGTTCAATGAAAAACCAGAGATTCATACATTTCTTTCCTCATTACATTCATATAGACGGGATTATAGATGTGGGTAGGCAAGTACCGGTTATTTTGATTCTCTTCTCGTTTTCTGAGATCTGAGGTCGGTCTTTTCTTGCTTTGTTTCATATAACAATTTTCAGGCGCAGCATCTTTATCATCTGACATGTTTCTGCAGTTGATAGGATGGGAAATGGCTGGTTGTGAATACTTTTGAAGGTTTGGTTTGTGTTTCTTTATATCTGAATCAGGTGAAACGTATTCTTTCCTTAATCCTTTCTATTTAACGATTGTAAACTATGAAGTCTGGAGAAATGAGTGATGCAAAAGCACTCAAACACACAGCGAGGGAGTACTTCTCTGGAAGATCTGGGTGCCAGTCTGGAATGCTATTTTTTATTTTTTGGGTAAATCCTAGAATATGCGACCCTGAGTGCAAGTTTGGTTTAATTTCATATCCTTTCGAGATAAATATATGTTGCATCACAGCAACTTACTACAGTCTTTATTTTTGAGTTATAATGAAAAACTACGTCCTAAATTAATCTCTGGTTAATAATAAGCTTTTTAAAGCTACCATCTATAAAATCATGAACCCATCAGTTTGTAGCCTAAAATTAATGTACTTATATTGTGTAGATGATGTAGTTCATTTAGATGGAAAATTTCTCTTTCCTACTGCTTATTTATAAAGTGAATCTCTACAAGATTTTGGTGCCAGCCCCATCCCCCCCCCCCCCAAAAAAAAAAAAAAAAAAGAAATAAAATATTATTAGTTCTTGCAATGGTTTAAAGCTTGAATGTGATCCTAATATGAATTGTTTTGCTGGACTTCTCGTTGTTTTTCACCCTTTTTTTTTGTCTTAGGTTTTCTTTCCCTTTATTTTATGATGATGATCTGTATAACCATTCGTATGTGTTGGAGAACAAGAGTAAGATGCAATATATCTTTTGCTTTTTTAAGGGCAATGAATGCTTTTTATGAATTCTGGATTGAAGCTAAGCTTGCCTATTGCTTCTGACTTGTGTATTTCCTGAGAAAATAGAAAGGAAAGAACTAAAGTCCTTGATATCCTTCTGTTGTAAAAAGATCAAAACCCTTTTCTAAGTTGAATACCCACACATTAATCAGCTGGAGCCACCCTTCCATATAAGATGTCTCTTATGCAATATAAGTGCTCATTGTTGATCATCATATAGTTGTCAATTCAACTGAAAGGACCATTACTCTTGTCCATGTTTACTTGAGACAGTAGATGCATTTTCTGTCTGTTCTTATAATGCATTATTGTACCATGCCATATGGGGATATGGGTAGAGTTGAATTGTGGTCTGAACAGATAATCTTTTGGTACTACAAGTCACTAAATTAAATGTACTCCCGTTATATTTTAGAAAAGAAAGGAACATGATGACATAAGATGGTAGAAGCTGTTGAAGGAATGTGGAATCTCAAAAAGGGTCAATTGAGGTATACTTAATGTCCAATGAATTGGCATTGCCATATTCAAGGGCATGTTCTCAGTTTTGTGCTTCAGATTTGGGAGAGAAGGAAATCTACTCCTATCTAGCTCAAGGTCTTCTACTGAATGTTGTATGGTGCAAGTGGGCTAGTTTACTCCTCAGATTTGGATGGCACTGCCTCTAGAAGTATGTTCTCTCTTGCTAAGGCATAGGAGCTGGCTGCAAGCTGCTGCAAGTGGTGGAAAACATTCATGTTGGTCTACACTATGGAGAAATTAGTTTGGTCAGAGTAGATTGCTTTTGAAGGGCTTTTAAGAGTAATCATTGTAAGATGACCACAAAGAAAAACAGTGCCTTAGAAATCCATTAAGTAATGAGGGTAGGAGAGGGAAGTTCTTAGAATTGCACACCTAGTCATCCTAATTTTGAATCTAATTAAAATTCCATCCGGATATTTTATCGGTATATTTTCAAATACAGACAAAATAATGTTCTTTTCTTTACCACCAGACTAAAACCTGCAGCTAAGCAATTTGGGCTTTCTTAAATGATGAAGATTCTGATGAAGGTGTTTCTCTACCAATTTGATGGCCTGAATAACCTGATCATATAGAAGAATCTGCACAGTGACTACAGAAGGCTTTCTTTAAAAAAAATCCAAAAATACTAATAAAAATCTGAAAAAAAAAAAGATTGACTGGAAAATGCAAGGTAACCTGACAGCAAGGAGAGAACAATCTAATAAATGTTCTTATATAAAATTCATTATAATTTAGTACAAAAAATGTAAGTGTGCATGTATATGTGAGAGAGTTTTCAATTAAATGAGATGAATTAATAATAATAAGAGAATAACAAAACGAGTACTTTTGGTTTGATACATCTTTTTTATAAATGAGAAAAGAAAATGGAGATTAGCCAAAGGATAACATGTTAATTAGGGTGGGCTTAGAAGAGGCATATCTTCCACTATGATGCCATATTAAATCTAGAGAAAGCATTTGTTGCATTGTCTTTGAACTGTGATTATAGTAGGGCATTAAGTAGAAAACAGACAAAATGGATGCAATTGTTATCCGGTTCTAATGAGATTCATGTATATTTTATATCTAACTTTCATCCTATTCCTATAAGTGATGGCATGTCGCATCTCTGTTTAGCGTTATTCCCATTGTTGATAACACATTTCCTAACAGAGACGACAAGTTTGGAGTGACACAAGAGGAGGGAGTTTGAGGCCTAAACATTTTGTTTTGCTCCTTGCTTAAGTGATGCTGTAGTTCATTCTCTAGTGTCTCATTGATTTGACCACTTGGTGTCTTAATCTTCTAGTTTTGGTTGGTGGAAGCTTTAAATGTTGATAGTGAATCTGTGTTCTCGAGTCTTGGTAATCAGACTAACTCAAGTGTTGTTATTAGAGATGTTGGTTAGTTGTTGTTGTGTCTTGTTCTATTGGATGTTTGTATTTTGTAGTTCTTTTCTTTATTAGTGAATTTTCTTTGTTTTCTACCAAAAAGAAATACTTATTGCAGTGCTTCACATTAGTTCTTAGGGTTGTGTTTATCCTTGGAAGCCTTTCATATGTTTTCACATTGTATTTACACTTGGTTAGATCAATGATTTTCATTGTCGATCATGTCTACATTCTAAGATCATTGCATCTGTTTTGTTCATCATTATTTGTCACCAGAAATTCTTTTCACAAAGGAAATCTCTTTGGAGTGCAAATGCAAAAAATGTAGTGATCTTTTATCCCAATGTGGGTATAGAGCTTAGTTATAACTGGATGTGTTTGAGATTCACCATATTGGTACAAGTGCTTGTCATTGCTGCAGTTTAGATCAGTATTAAATTTCAATAATTAGTTTAATCTTAAATGGTTTTCCTTAATTAGGAATTATCTATATAAAACTATAATTATGATAAATTATTATTAGTAAATTCTGAGTCCTTTTCGGGTCTTCAAATCAACATTGGCCAAAAGACTTTCTAGCTTAAGCTGTATAAAATGCAGCTTTGTTGAATGTGCTTATAGCAGCATAAGTGGATGGGATTTTGTAGTCTATTGGATGCATCAAACAAATTGATCTCATTGCACAAATCAGTACTTTGTCTTTGGTGTTTGACAAGACAGTTGGTACATAGGAGTTTTGAATGTATAATATTGGATATAAAGCCTTGTGGTAGTTTTGACTTTGTACTTGAAATTCTGAAAAGTTTCATGCCTTGAATTCATTATATATGGAGACTAGTACTTAAGACTTCTCTCTTTTCTAACTTTTTTTGCAACACTTTTTTCCTTTTGTCCTCTAGATGTAAGATTTTGTTTTAATTATTAAACTAAATGGACTCAATTTGTTGTTATATTTTCAGAAAGGATTTGAAAGATTCAATGGGTTAATCAGGAACTAGTTTGTACTGTCTCCATACTTTGATTGCTACCATCATCTTTTTTAGGTTTATATTCAAATGCATGCTTATGGAACCATCTTGGTTCTGGGCCCACTAATTTGCTACTAGATGCCCAAATTAATCAGTACAATCAAGAACATAGATTGTTTTTGGTCAATTACATAGTACTTGTTTCCTTTGTAGTACCAAATTTTTTAATTTATTTTTATTCTATTTTCTGGAGCTTGGGCTTTTGCCAAAGAACCCCTGCCTGTTTATAAACTTTTTTTCTATTCATGGGTGTAGAAAAGTAGGATCTATTGATTTGTGCAATGAGAAAATCTTGTCCTAACAAGTGACAATGTGGGTCAGAGTCTGAGCAAATGCTTTGTGCAAAAAAATGCCAGGGTTGGGTCTGTTTGCAGTCCAGCCTGGCACCCCTCCCCCACCCCCCACCCCCCGGTTGGGATCACCATTGGATGTTATCCGTCTCTTTTACATGAATGCAAATATCTAAAGTTTGTAAGTGAACTGCTCATGGATCTCTATTGTCAGGTTGTGGTGAGGTTGATCGCAATGGATCATCTGAGGAAGACGTTGACGCAAGAAACAACTACATAGATCCTCAAGCAGAAGACAAGGAGCTAAAAGGGCAACTTTTGCGGAAGTACAGTGGATACCTTGGCAGTCTCAAGCAGGAATTTTTGAAGAAGAAGAAGAAGGGGAAGTTGCCAAAGGAAGCCAGGCAACAATTGCTGGATTGGTGGAACAGACACTACAAATGGCCTTACCCTTCGGTATCTTTATCTTGCAGTCCTTTTTAATTACTAGTTGAAAAACAATGTATGAAAATATTAGGATCCTGAAATTTTCATAATATACATTTTTCTTTAGTTGACATATTAGCCGGCACTTTTCTACAGCTGAAACCAATCAACCTGATCTTATCTGATGTATACATTTTCTTTCTCAGCTTTTCTGAGTTGCTATTTGAACTCTCTGCAACATCCATTTAAACCATAAAAACTCACAGATGTTATAATTATGTTTCAAGATAATTTTTGTCCCAGATAATCTGGTGAACCCCAATGCTCTATACAAGGAACAAGTGGCTAATTAGAGATCCCAAACTTTCCTTGTTTGAATCTTACTGAAGAATGTACCATCTCAACGATGCTGCTGTGGTGCCTCCCCTGATCCTATCTTTTGTGTTTGAGTGATACAGACCACAGAGAGCTAGCTACTTGCAGTCTTGCACATTGACTGATTAACTTTTGTGCATATAGATTTTTCTTTTTAT
>NW_010729084.1:1306816-1335532 GCF_000365185.1 Nelumbo nucifera | reverse complement strand
GTTTGAGTGATACAGACCACAGAGAGCTAGCTACTTGCAGTCTTGCACATTGACTGATTAACTTTTGTGCATATAGATTTTTCTTTTTATTATTTGGATCCCCCCGTTTGATATTGTGATCGAATTGGAATCTTCTCATATGCAATCTACTTGGGAATTAGGTGGCGCATGTAGAGTCAGATGCTGTCAAATGCGTTTTTAAGTAGTTCAGTTTAATTGTTCTACAGGAGTCCCAGAAGCTGGCGCTTGCAGAGTCTACCGGTCTGGATCAGAAGCAGATAAACAACTGGTTCATCAATCAGAGGAAGCGCCACTGGAAACCTTCAGAAGAGATGCAGTTTGTGGTGATGGATGCAGCTCATCCGCATTACTACATGGACAGCGTCCTCAGCAATCCCTTTCCTATGGACTTCACACCTACACTCCTTTAACGGTGAAGACAGCAATCCGACATTACTAGTTTTGGCGTGCATCTTTTCTCGACCATCTGTAAGGTACTAAATGTTGTGTAGTTGCGGTATAACCCTGAGCCGCTAACGTGGGAACATCTATATCTCATCCTTGTATTGGATTTCCTCTTCTCGGTTTCTCGACCCTTGTATGGACCCTAAACTGATGGATCTAATGGTTGTTTGTCAATGTAATATTGTTTTATTTTGTTACTCCTTGTTTCTTAGGTGTGTTGGTCGCACATCCAGCCTCTCTGGTAATGGGCTTAGGATGCTTTGTCGTTGGAGTGGACTGCTCCATTAGAAGGGGACAATCTCCCTGACGGGGAGCTAGTACTTTGGCTGATGCAGCCTGCAGAGTGGTCTTTAGTACTTTTACAGCCTATGTTCATTGTTGACTGCGAGTATTAGAAAAACAGGATATACGAGCGTGTCGCTTTAGTACTGTTATCTGTTGTGATATACTAGTGTCGACTCTCGACTGTTCTGCTGCTGCTCTTCTATAGTTTGTTGATTTCGCCTGTTGTTTGTTTAAGTTCCAGTCCGTCGTCGGAGTTGATGGCACGGCCGAGCCCCATGTACGTAGTACGGCTCGACTGCTGTCCCCCAGTGTCATCCCGGCAAAACACAACCACAATACCCCTATTTATTCATCGAGTTTTCAATTCACCGCGGTAGCTTCGCTCATGATCGTTCAGCATATTAATGGCATGACATGGTTTAGTCAAAATTGGCAAACCTGAAATGAACCGATCGAATAAGTAAGAGAAAAATAAAACTCTGTGCTCGATCGCAAGTTAGCCTCTTTGGTATGTTGGTGTTCCTGTTGTGTGGTTCTCTGTTTAATCGTCCCCAATGCCGAGAGATGGAAACGTGATAAAAGCTCCAAAATATAATGGTCTGATTGATTTCTCTGAAGAATGCTGTTTAAAATGAAAGCTAGTTATAATTTTGGCTTCCAAATCTTGTAAAAATGATGAAAAAGATACTGATTAATGTAGCCTTGTCTCACTCGTGAGTCGTGAATGAGATAAAAAATGCTTCCATTATTGTTTTTCAAATAGAGATCTATTCTTTCAACTTATTAAATCACAACCTAGAAGATAAATAACGATACCGAGTCAACTGGTGTTGAAACCAACCGCAATCTTTCTTCTGTTAACTTTCCGGCGACATGCATTTGTGGAGAATGAACTTTCTTTCGATTGCTACCAAAGTCCCCAAGACAGACAAGTGGTTAAAAAGCTAAAACCAGTTTTGGCGACTTCCATTTGTAGAGTTCTGTTCTTTTACTTTTACGTTTATCGTTGAATTGTAGCGGTTGTGGCTTCACTATTTGGCTATGGTGATTGTCGGTGGTGACCATGCTTGGGCTGATGGCAACGAGCTTGCGTACTTGATCTGTTGATCGACGCCAACCAGGTTGGACCATGTTCTAGGGGTGGGGTCCGTCCTGCTCAAGCTCAACCAACCAACTTTACTTTATTCTTCCGAATCTGCAGCAGCAGCTCCTCATACATCTAGGTTTCTCTCTCTCTCTCCCCTTGTCGGAGTGGAGCTTTTCTTCGATTGATGGAACACAATGTTATTGATATGCTTAATATCGAAATCTTTTACTTTATTTTTTTCCCGTACAATGTCTTTCCGGCATAGATTTTCCTCTACTGGTTTTTTTCTATTATATTTTATGCTTAAAAGGAGAAATTTTACAGTATATATGATAATTTTGCTAAACAGTTCACTATTTTATTGCAATGTTTTAAAACTTAAACCATGAACCAAACCATTTTTATCTCCAGTTTGTGGGTCACCATTTTTTATTTTTTATTTGTGAAACAATATTAAAGATTGTGATTTGAAACTAAAAAATGTTTTTTTTTTTTGGAAAAGTACGTACAGGCCCAATGCAGATTTTTGAATTCCATTGCAGAGCTATAAACACACCAGTGCCGACCTGTGAATTGGCATCAATTCCGAGCTGGCACCTACCCCAACTGTACTTTGGGCCTAAAAATTTTGACCCTAGGCTGAACCGTCATTCTCCCTTTTTTTGGCAAAAATAGTAGAGCAAGACGTATTGGGACACATAGATCTTGAAAGTTACCCAAAAATTAAAAAAAAAAAAAAAAAGACTATCCCAAGACATTGGAGTGCAAAATTATGACCTTCAAAAGTTTGCATACACATTTAGTGTGCAATTCATGACTCGTCATTAGGTCAAATGATTCAACAATCCAACCGCTCAAGTCAAACAACTTTTTGACCTGATTAACAATTTTGATCAATTCCCAATCTTTATTATACCTGGAATCATGGCCAGGTGATATAATAAGGCCTTGTTCATTTGTCGTATTTAGCTAGGAGTAAGTTGGTCAATTTGCCCAATTTGTTGATAATCGAAGATTCTGAAGAGTATCATTTACCCAAATAACTAATACCCTCCTATAAGGTGGGTAAGCAATTTACTTGTGTGTTGATAACGCTCTCTCTTTATCCAGATAACTTATATCGCACAAGAACACTAAAACCTCATCAACCCGGCAAGTTTTACCTCGGAAACACTTGCTTGGATAAATGTACTTATTGCCTAGGTAAGTAAAAATGGGGCTTAAGAAATATTCAACAGGCCAAGTAAACAACGGTTTGAAAACATTGTTTTAATGTCATTTCGATAGGGTTGTATTATAAAAATAATGTTTTAAAATTATTATTGATGAGGGCAGATTTGGCCCTCCACTAACATCATGACACGTGGTTTCTCAGAACAGTTGGACGACACCTCGATACCTCGAAGGCGATGACTTGCCTTAGCCAAAATGATGAAATCCCAGCTGGCGACCTCATACACAACTCGGGCACCTCGGCAGGGCGGCTAGCAGCACCTCGTCTAGGGCCGACCTATGGTACCTTGTCGTTACCAGTCCAAGGGACCTCGATGTGAGGAGCGACCTTCACGAGGACTTGCTGACCTGACTGAGGTCTAGGTGGTGACCTACGACACGTGCTCGCTGACCTCCTCTGTGTGAATCCCATCACTCCCGGGTCTTCCGGAAGTTCGTTCCCTCATCGTATGTTTCAAAGGAAACCGAATAAGGCATGAAGCCTAGTCTACGTGCACCACTACCTCCGAGGACTTCGGACTAGTTAGCCACGTCTTCCTAGAGACCTCGGATGTGGTGTGTGAAGCCCATGCCAAACAATGCATATATAAATGTCTCATTACTAAACTCAGAGGGTATGCTCAATTTAGTTGTCACAACTCTCTTACTTTTAGCTCTCTTAAAAATATCCAATTCACTGACTTAAGCATCGAAGTGCCCACCCGAGTAAAGCAACCCGGGCACTTTGACACTATCTCTTTACAAGTCAACCCGACGAACTAGCCAACTCGGCATCCGAGCCACATTCCAGTAGGGAGCTGCCAGATCGCTCATCATCAATTAGCGCTGTCTATGGAAACCGCAACAAAAATCTAGGTTCTCACCTTGTAATTTTCACTTTCACCAACTCAATGGCATCCTCGAGTAACACCAATGTCAACAACGAAGAAGTACCAGTCACTAGGGGGCAAGAGCAATCTGCAATGAACCTTGAGATCCCCTCTATGACAATCGGACAGTTCATAGTGCCCCTAGCTCTTCTTGGAGTAGCAATAGGGCCGAACCCAGCGCTCCCATTACCCCAAGTAAACGCACCACTACCTCATGTGAACGCCCCTCTCCCTACGGTAGAGCCATATGGTTCCCACAAGGATTGATGCGTGGCAGTTCTATGTGCACGTGCAATATGTTCGAAGCATGAATCTCCAGAGGCACGCATGGGAGGAGAGGTTCGGAGCCTTCATGCCACCGCAGCCACCTCGGCATCCAACACCATTCCAGTGTCCATCGCCACCTCGGCGTCCAACGCCACTCTAGCGTTCGTTGCCACCTTGGCCCATCATGGCCCAGCAGCAGTAGTACGACCAACAGAATAATCAGCAAAATAGTTGTCAAAATGACCAACACTGTTGCCAACAAAATGATTAGCCCGAACAACTTCCAACAAACTAGGAGGTCACCCCCGCAGGTTGAGCCCTCCATTGTTCCCATGGGAGTTGACGGCCAACAAATTGTGGAGTCGCCATGCCGACTTCAACTCATTTTAAATTCGCACTTAAAAGCCAGGTTCTCAACTCATTTTAAATTCGCACTCAAACAGTAATAAGCCCGAACAAGCTTCATCAGCACTGTTCGCAAGGTCGCCTCTACAGGTCAAGCCCTTCATGGCTCCTGCGGGAGTCGGCGGCCAACGGACTCTGCAGTCGCCCTTGCAGGTTGAGCCTTTTAAGGTTCCCGTGCGAGTAGGCAACCTACAGTTAGTAGAGCCACCCCTATAGGCTGAGCCCCCTACAGCTTATCGTAGGAGAAGACGGCTAGCATTTCTGGGGGCTGATGCAGTGTAGTTGTGGTACCGATTCGCCATTCAAGCGCCAGCAGTGACATGTAATGCTATCACAAGAGGGGCAATACCACCTCACTTTTTAGCCAAGTGCCCCACGCCTGGAACATCGACAATTTAAAAAAGTACTACTTATAAGCTTGGGAGTCAAGCATCTACCACATCAAAAAATTACCAAGTACAAGTGACCACCCGCTTCGACGAACTGCTTAGGCCGCATGTTGGCTAGACATACATTAAAGAGTGGACGACGAATCACTCTAAGCCTAAGGGCCCTAGTGCCAAGCTGCTAACGACCTCGGCACCATTATGAATAAGACCCAATTGCTTCTAAGCATATGGATAGTTTAGGAACATCATATTTATGCCTTATCAGCACATAGGAAGTTCGGGTGACGTACCCTATCGTGCCTATTCGCCTCGGCTCACATTCACCTTGGGAGAACCTACACTTAGTAGATTTTTTGGGAAGAACCTCTAGAAAGTAAATTTGTACATAAAAAAAAAAGAAGGAAAGAGAAACGGAGGAAAGGAAAACTAGTTCACTCCACTAGGTAGATTACAACGGAATAACCCTCAAGCCAGCTCTCAAAGGAGTAGCCAAACTTCGCTCTTGAGGATGGCAAGACGAATTTCGTTGTTGAGGTATTAGGCCGAATTGCAGAACTCCTTGACGGTTGCATCCCTAGTAAGGTAGATGTCCTTGGGGTGCTTGCTTCACCTCTCCTCGAGTGGATGAGTGTGCTCCTGTGCCTTGACAATCAAGACGACGGTTCTGTGTAAGGCTGCATTCAACCCTTAGACTCTTCCGACCTGGGGAGCAAACTGGACTGACGCCTACAAGTTCATCAAACTAGTCATTCTGGGCCAAAGGACTTATAGCAAGCTATTCCCTTTGCCGAGCTAACCTCAGCTCGGGAGTGCGGGGCAATTGACAATGGTAGATTTGGCCCTCCACTAACATTATGACACGTGGCTTCTCAAAACAGCTAGACAACACCTTGACACCTCAAAGGCGATGACTTGCATTAGCCAAAATGATGGAATCCCAACTGGCGACCTCATACACAACTCGGGCACCTCAGCAAAGCGGCTAGCAGCACCTCGTTTAGGGCCGACCTGTGGTACCTCGTCATTACCAGTCCAAGAGACCTTGATGTGAGGAGCGACCTCCATGAAAACTTGCCAACCTAACTGAGGCCCAAGTGGCGACCACTCCTGGGTCATCTAGAAGTTAGTTCCCACACCAAATGTTTTAGAGGAACCGAATAAGGCATAAAGCCTGGTCTATGTACGCCACTACCTCCAAGGACTTCAAACTAGCTAGCCATGTCTTCCTAGAGACCTCAGACGTGGTGCATGAAGCACACGCCAAACAATGCCTATATAAAGGTCTCATTTCTAACCTCAGAGGGTATGCACAATTTATTTGTCACAGCTTTCTTACTTTTAGTTCTCTCAAAAATCTCCAATTCGCTAACTTAAGCATCGAAGTGCCCACCCCGGATAAAGCAATATGGGCACTCTGACACTATTACAGGTTAGCCTGATGAACTAGCCACCATGGCATCCTAGCCACCTTCCAGTAGGGAGCTGTCAAATCGTTCATCGTCAATTATCATAGGCAATTATAGATTTCAAGTATAATTAGGTCAAATCTAATTATTCTTATCAATGTTTTCAACCTGTCATTGACCTAGTTAGTCGAACCATTCGAACCATCACCCGGCCAGGATTTTGGGTCCGATTCAATCGAGACCCGTCAGACTGTCAAAAACTTTTGACTGGATTAAGAATCGTTTGACCCAGCCAGTTTGACCCAATCGATTTGACCATTGACCCATTCGACCCGATGGTCGAGTTGTGGGTTGCACACTCAATGCATGCAAAAAAATTAAAAACTGAATTAAAAAAATAAATATAAAATAATATATATAACATATCTATGCATTATTTATTGCTAAAATATATATTTACACACACACACACACATATATATATATATATACTTAATACATATATGCGCTGACATGGCACAATCTGAACCATTCGACTTGGCCGATCAAACCGGTGATCTGTGACCCAGAGGCAAAAACAATTCAACCTCCAAGTTGGTTTTTAAAACGTTGATTTTGACAATTGGTTTCAGGGTCTATCTTTTCGGAACTAGTGCAACATGTTCCAAACTTGATCAGACCCATTGACAACTCTAATCTAGTCCAAGCCCAAGGTTATATATTTACTACTTTGTCTTTTTTGGGGGGGTAATAATAGGAGGAGCTATACAAAATAGGGGGTAGCTGTACCCCAAGCGTCACATTGCAAATCTATAAGTATATACTTAAAGCATGCATTGGGCGGCTAACATTTATGTGTTTCTCCCTCTCTCATTTTCTTTACATTCTCTCTCACTTCTCAATTCTCTCGACCTCTAGATACTCTCTCTTTACTCTCTTTACCTCTATAATTGCCTCTATGCTTTTTAAAAATTACATAAATGCCACATATAAGACAAATATCGCTATATAATTGATTCTATAGTATTCATAGAAATGCCACATATAAGACAAATGTACCATTTTTACCTCACTATGTAATTACCGCTATGATATTTGAAAATACAAGAATGCCACATATAAGACAAACCTCCTCATGTAATTGACTCTATGGCATTCAAAATTTACAGGAATGCCACATATAATTATTATGGTTATGACATCCTAAAATATAAAATGTCATCCCTCTTCTCTCTTATTTGATTCTCTCTCCTCCTATTCTTTATCTCAAACTTTTATTTATTCATTCATTTATTTTATTATTATTATCTAAACATTTGTTTATAATAAAAGTAAATGAATTATTACTTTAAAAAATAAATCAGTAAAATAAAGGAGGTTTGACATTGTGAGAAAAATTTTAATAAGCATTTATTTATTTATATTACTAAATTATTTATTTATATAGAAACAATTTACTAACAAATTATTCTCTCCCCTTGATCATCCCAATATGGGTTGTCAACAAGTCATTCTAGTTCGAGATGCTTATACCAGTCCCATCTCAATAAACTTTTATTTATTCATTTATGAATTTTATTCAATTTAATAAATTATTATATAATATTAATTTATTTAAGAAAAACTAGGGTTGAACCAATGGGTTAGGTTTACCCAATGGAGCTAAATTGACTGAACATAATTATAATGGTTCTAGTTTCATGATTTTGTCTTGGTTAGTAACTGGGTCGTTGTCTTTCTTACCTGTCTANAACTGGGTCGTTGTCTTTCTTACCTGTCTAGAACTTATAATGGAGCTAAATTGACTGAACATAATTATAATGGTTCTAGTTTCATGATTTTGTCTCGGTTAATAATTTGTTAGATAATAAATAAGATAATATTAATTACAAATGTTTAACTTATTAACATAAAAATAATTTAGTATTTTTTCATTTTTATTAAGGCTATATTATCAAAACTTAAATTTTAAGTTATTATTTGAATAAATAACTATTGTTTTCAATATAATTAGGTCTATGATTTTATCCCAATTAAAAATTATTATGAAACAATAGTTATTTATAAATAACTATTTTATCATAACAATAGTTATCATAAATAATGGGAAAAAATAATGTTGTTAATAACTATTGTTGTGAAGCAATAGTTATGATAAAATATTATTGTTTTCAATATAACTATTATGATAAAATATTATTTCTCATAAATAACTATTATGTGAGAGACAACACCCTAAAAAAAAACTAGGGGTGCCAACACTATGTTTCTTAAGCAAGGTCACCCAGCTCAGATGGAAGGAAAACATCATTTTGATAAGGAGGGTATCGGGTCTAATCGACCCTATCTGTGGAAGAGCATGATATCTTAGGAAGAACCAGCCCCTCGTCGAATTCTACATCCGAAGGATGTATGGGTGAGAGTACAAACATGAAACTCCCTTACCTAGAATCATAACAGAAATCTTCTAGGGAAAAGCACGTTTACTTATTCCTAAACAAAACCATCAGGCTGGAAGGTGAACGGTAGAGGGAGTGGAAAGAAATAAAAAATAAATTTTACCACTTCATAAACTTCAAAATTGAAAACTTGCAAATCTACTTTCATTATGTATATGTTTGGCATCGATGTTGTTGATACAACACCGTTTTTCAAAAAATGGTGTCTTTTTTTTTCTATTTGGAAACATTTCTATTAGGTATGACGTTTTCTGGAGCAACAACAACAGTTTCTGTTTGGTATCAGTACTCAATGTATGTTTTCAGCACTGATACCCATTATAAAAATATGTCACAGCCACATCACGTCCTCACTGGAAGCAACAAGCTGCAATATGAGAAAATGCCAAATTCAGCATTGCTCCAAACTACGCCTGCTTTATTTCTAAGACGTGACTTAGAGCACTGTTTTTTATGGAAAAACAATTTTAAACAAATAGACATTTCCTGAAACACCATTTTTTTCTGGTGCGGTGCTGATATATCACCGTTTTCTGGAACAACTGCATTGATGCCAAACAGACGCTTTCATGAAAACTAAAGAGACACTTAGAAACAAGTATAGGCCCATGGAGCAGGAAAGTTTCAGCCTTCCAAGAGTGAATGATATTACTCCTCTCATCTTCAAAAGAGAGAGATAAAGCTGAGGAAGTCGCCCCCTCCAGATAATGCATAGGTTAATATTATGAAGGTGACCTAGAAGTAGGTGAGAGAATGGAAAGGATTGATTGGATCTTTGTAAATTAATGATGATCGGAGGGAACTTTACCCAAATGCCACACTCGCTAACTTACCCTTCCTAGTGTTAGCGTCAGACCACTCTCCGTTACTTCTCCATACTTAATTAGCACCCATGTCAAAATGGTCTTTAAGCCATTCATGTTTGAATCGATGTGGTGCATGCACCCCAACATCACCAAGGTTGTGAACCAGGCATGGAATATTGAAGTGAATGTATCGAGACCCATGATATTTGTTGGACGGTAATGATAATAAGGTTAAATTTTGTGCTATGGTCCCTAAGTATGTTTGGCAGAAAATTAAATCAATTTTTATTCCCACGAATTTAATTGAAGACAAAATGATTTAGGGATCCAATCTCAAGGGAATATTCACAGTCAAATCAGCCTATATGTTAAAGAGTGCCATGAATACGAGAATTAACGTAAATTCTAAATGCATGTCAAAGGTTTGGAATTTAAAGTATCCTCTCAAATTTAAAGTCTTTCTCTTTCTTTTTCTAAAGGGTAAAATATAAAAACCTTCCATGAAATTTTTGACAATAATAAAAGCCTCTCCTATAGTTTAACTTTAGCAATAACCTTTCTTGTATTTTCAAAAAATCGACAAAAAACCTTCCTTTCGTCAATGATCTAGACAAAAAATGTTGAAAATTACATTTTTGTTCTTATACATCATCTGAGCTATTTGCAAAACAGTCGGAATAGTACTCGAAATATTCCACTCGAAAATTACACTCCCTTGAGAAAACAGTCGAACCCTAACCCTAATAGTTGCAAGCAGACATAGTACTCATAATATTCCACTTCCTGGAATATTCTGTACATCTTCCAGTGACGATTCTTCACCGGACGACGGCCATGCTACATCTTGTTGACCGATTTCTTCACGAGAGTTTTTTTTTTTCTTCACTATAGTTTGTTTTCATCATCTTGCAGCGGTTGTGTTCGAAATATTCTTCACCGAACGACATCTATGACTTTCCAAAATTTTCGACGACTATTCTTCACCAGACGATGATTGTGCTTCAATATTGGATAATTACTGTAAGTAGGTCATAATGGAGTGATAGAGAATGGCGACTATTCTTGAGTTCGATTTCTTTGCTAGGGGTGATAGAAATCAATTTTGTTCTATCTTTTCTATTAGGAGTTTGATTTTTTGCTACGTTTTATATTAGGAGTTTGATTTTGTGCTATGTTTTCTTGATTTCTTAAGTTCGATTTCTGAGATAGGAGTGATAGAAATTGATTTTCTTATTTTCTTGTTTTCTTGTAAGAGCTTGATTTTGTGCCATGTTTCCTTGATTTCTTAAGTTTGATTTCTTATATATAAGTGATAGAAATCGATTTTCTTCTTCTTGTTTTCTTGTAGGAACTCAATTTTGTGCTTGTCGCTTTTCTTTTCTATTTATGTTTTGTATAGATACTGATGATGGCGGATTTGGCCCTCCAATGATATTGTGACACATGGCACCTCAGAACAACTAGGTGACACCCAAAACCACTTTGGCAACAACTTGCCTTAGCCAAGTTGATGGAGTCCCACCTGGCGGCCTGGCCCAAGCACGAACTGGTAGCCTGGCATAGCCACGAACTGGCAGCCTGGCACAGGTGCGAGCTGGTGACCTGGCACAGGCACGAGTTGGCATAGGCGCGACCTGGCACAGGCACGAGTTGGCACAGGCGCGACCTGGCACAGGCACAAGCTGATAGCTTGGCACAGGCACGAGCTGGCAGCCTGGCACAGGCGCAAGCTGGTGACCTGGCACAAGCGCGACCTAGCACAGGCGCGGCTTGGCACAGGCACGACCTAGCACAAGCACAAGTTGGAAACCTGGCCCAGGCACTGACCTGGCGACTTACAAGACGTGCTTGCCGACGAATTCAACATGCATATCCTAATACTCCCACGATCTTTGGAAGTTGGCCCACGTGCCGAACGATCTGGAGGGTGGTCAACGTGCATGGCGGTTACCTCCAGGAATCTCAAACCACTTAGATGACCTCACAGAAATCTCAGATATGGTGCGTGAAGCCCACGCCAAACAATGCCTTTATAAAGGCACCAACCCCAAAGGGCATGGAGAGGGCAAGTAAGCAAGTAAGCATATTCTAGCTCTCATACTTTATGATTTTTAGCTCGCAGTCTACTATGAGAGTACTGACTTAAGCATCAGAGCGACCTCGCCTGGTTAGCCACCCCGGGTCCTCTGACATTTGGTTCCTTGTAGGACTCTAAAGAGCAAGGAAGCTCGTCACCTATCTTGCCCAGCTCGGCACCCAGGCAGCTCGCCACCAAGCAACTCGACACCAAGTAGCTCATCAAGGTAGCTCACCACAAGCCAGTTCGCCACCAGGTAGCTCACCACCAAGTAGCTCATCAAGGTAGCTCGCCACCAGGCAGCTCACCACCAGGCAGCTCACCACTAGGTAGCTCACCACCAGGCAGCTCACCACCAGGCAGCTCGCCACTAGGTAGCTTGCCACCAGGCAGCTCACTACCAGGCAGTTCACCACTAGGTAGCTCGCCACCAGGCAATTCGCCACTAGGTAGCTCACCCCAAGTAGCTCATCATGGTAGCTCACTACAAGGCAGTTCACCACAAGGTAGCTCACCACAAGGCAGTTCGCCACCAGGCAGCTCACCACCAAGCAGTTCGCCACTAGGTAGCTCTCCACCAAACAGCTCGCCACTAGGGAGCTCCACTTCAATCTCTGAGTCACAGACCACTTGGGAGCAGACGTCATTGACGAGGTACTTAGCCAAAAAATTGATGCATCACAAAAAAATTGATACGTGACCAGGAATGGTTACATCAGATACTTTATCTTACAATATTGAAATCGGTCCCCCACTACGTCAATACCAAGGTTGAACAGTATACCCTAATAAATTAATGTAGAAAACTTCTTTTAGTAATGCATGGTACAAATATAGGTAAGATTTAGTGGTTAGAAGTCAGTACATCCCTAATAAATTATTGTTATATGCGTATGCATTTTTTAGTGTTTAGTAATTTACCTGTACTTGTTTTCAGTTGTCTAGGTAAATGGAATCTTATATTGACATCATGTTGATAATGAGGAGCAAGAAATAATTCACAATGTTGACATGAATGTGCCTAATGTTGACCTAAATGTGCCTAATGAGGAGCGTAAAGATGAAATGTTTGATTATAAGTTTAGTGAAGATGAAGTTAATGATGAGGGTGATGTTATTTTTGATGCTGAGATGAATGAGGAGGATGTCAAGATTCAAATAGAGGATGATAATGGCCTACTAGACTATGAACCCGTATCAGAATATGACAGCCTAGTAGATTCAGATGATGATAATGCAAGACATGTGCCTAAAGTACAATTCAATATTGGAGTGCCTAATTTGCAAGTGGGTATGTGCTTTCCAAGTGTCAAAGAATTTAGGGCTGCTATCTCAAAGAGCATATTATTACAAACGAGTTTCAAATCAAGTACATAAAAAATGAAAATGTCTTGTGTCACAGCTCAATGTGCATGGGAAGACTATCCATGGCGTATACATGCTTCACCACTGCAAGACGGTCCCACTTATTGTATTAAGACACTTAATACTGAGCACAATTGCTCACGTATATATCATAACAAACAAGCAATTGATAGTTGGATTCCTAAAAAGATTGGAGAAAAGTTGCGTCAAAATCCCACTTGGAAGATAGATTCCATAATTGTGGAATTAAGACAGAGGTTTGATGTAGAAGTTCCAAGGAGCAAGGTGTATAGAGCAATGTCTAAAGCAATGAAACAAGTTGAAGGGTGCCACAAAGCATGGATGGTTAAGCTACCAAACTACTGCAAAGCAATATTGAAAGAGAATCCGAGAAGTACTGCTAGAATATGTGTGGATAGGCCCACTCCTAACTCACCTCCCACCTTTCAAAGAGTGCTTGTCTACTATGATACAATGAAAAGAGGAGCTTTACTTAGATGTAGGAGATTGGTGGGTTTGGATGGTTGTCACTTGAAGGGGCCATATGAGGGAATTTTGCTTGTTATTGTTTGTTTGGATGGCAATAATGACATTTTTCCACTTGGAATTGCTATTGTTGAGGTTGTAGACAGGTTCAGTTGGCCTTGGCTTTTGCAGCAACTAGAAGATGCTATTGATATCACAAATGGTGGCCATGGATGGTACTTCATGTCAGACCGGCAAAAAGTAAGTGGGTTAATTTGTTCAAATTTGTTTTATGTTGTGGATATGATTATATGTTTATTAATATATATCTTTTTGTTTGATTGAATAGGGCCTTGTTGAAGCTGTACGTGATGTAATGCCCAATGCAGATCATAGGTTCTATGTCCGTCACATGTACTCAAATTTTAAAGCAATACACTGTTATGGGCCCGGGCATAGGATCTCATCATGGGTCGGTCCACGGGAGAGCCTCTAATTTCCCCTTGCCCCTCCCTTTGCGTGCTGACCCTATCGTGGCGACCTAAGGGGTGATTTGTCCAAGAGATCACCCTAACTCTCCTTTACTCTTCTCTTTGACTGAAATTTTGGATGCCTTTATTCAATAATAGTGGCTCCTTAAATAAGAGATTACAAAAGTCCTGCTCTTAGGGAGACTCCTTGCTGAATAGGGAGACCTCCAACTCTATCTTGATAAGATATGACTGATAAGATAAGATAAGTCTCTCTTAATCCTAATCTAATAAGATAAGATAATCTCTCGTAATCCTAATCTAATAAGATAAGTCTCTCTTAATCCTAATCTAATAAGATAAGATAATCTAATATACTAGCTTAATAAGATAAGAATAATAAGATAGTCTAATCTAATTTGCTGAATGGATAAGACAGTTGCTGCCGAATTGGATAGGATGAGAACATCGGATCATTGCTACTGTTGCTCCCAATATGCGTCCACATCATTACTCCCCTCTTGGACTATGAGCTTGTCCTCAAGCTTGAATTCAGGATGGGTGTCGGAAAACACCGTCAAAGGAATCCCGGATAGGTGGAATGACTTTGCCCTCCTGGATCGGGTTCCARTGAAGRKGGTTCATCCTCATCTTCMTCTTGYTTCACCAGGAGGCAGAAAAGTCTCTTGCACTTGTGCCTTGCTGAGTAGAGTTCATCGCAATTAAAACATTGTCCTCGTGCCCTACGTTCCGCCTTAATCATAATCTAATAAGATAAGTCTCCCTTAATCCTAATCTAATAAGATAAGATAATCTAATATACTAACTTAATAAGATAAGAATAACAAGATAGTCTAATCTAATCTGTTGAATGGATAAGACTGTTGTTGTCGAATTGGATAGGATGAGAACACCGGATCATTGCTGCTGCTCCTCCCAATACGCGTCCACATCATTACTCCCCTCTTGGACTACGAGCTTGTCCTCAAGCTCGAATTCGGGATGGGTGTCAGGAAGCACCGTTAAAGGAATCCCGGATAGGTGGAATGACTTTGCCCTCTTGGATCGGGTTCCAATGAAGATGGTTCATCCTCATCTTCCTCTTACTTCACCAGGAGGCAGAAAAGTCTCTTGCACTTGTGCCCTGCTGAGTAGAGTTCATCGCAATTAAAACATTGTCCCCTCGCCCTGTGTTCTGCCATCTCAGCCCTGGACAAGTGCTTAATAGGGGGTGCAATGACGTTGCTCCCCACATTGGATGCTGATCTGGAATTGTTGCTCGTCTATGGCTTCCGTTCTTGGTTGGCTGCGGAATATGGAGCCATTCCGAGTGGTTCCGGGGATGCCCATGCTGATGGAGGCCGCCCCATACTGAAGGTTCCGCGGCTGAGTTGTAGTTTGCGTTCGAAGGCGCGAGCTATATTCATGGTTGTAACCAGGTTGGGGGGATTCTGCATTTCCACGTCCACCCGCAGGGGTTCTGCTAACCCAGCGGTGAACATGTCTACCTATTGGTCCAGTCGCATTGAAGATGCCCTTGCAAGGAAGGTCTAGAACTGGCGTTGGTATTCTGCCACTGTGCCTGTTTGTTTAAGGTTAATCAGCTCGCCTAAGGGGTTGCTTGTCAGTGGGGGCCCAAACCTAAGAAGGCAGTAGGGCTTGAACTGGGGCCAACTGAGCCCGGGTTCTTCCTGTTCTAAACGATAGAACCAGAGTTGCGCTTCTTCCGTTAAGTGAAAGGCGGATAGGTTTACCTTATCTCGGTCATCTGTCTGTTGGTTTTGGAAAAACTGTTCGCACTAGTATAGCCAGCCCAAGGGGTCTCTGTTGCCGTTGTACGATGGGAATTCTAACTTGCTGTACTTGGGGATGACTGCGACCCCTGGTTGACGAACTGTTGTTCGCCGGAAGACTCCGGCAGATCTGGTCAGCGGCCACTAGTGGTTGTCACCCCTTTTGTGTTCTTCTCCTTGCTAGCAAGGAATAACTCCATCAGATGTCGAAGCTCTCTGACTTCGTCCTTGATCTCACGTACTTCTGAGCTGATCTCCACGAGCTGGTGCTTGAGATCGTGGACCCTGGACGGCAGCTACTCCAGATCTCCCATGACGCCTTCCTCTGATACCAAAATGTTATGGGCCCGAGTGTAGGATCTCGTCACGGGTCGGTCCACAGGGAGAACCTCTAGTTTCCCCTTGCCCCTCCCCCTTTGTGTGCTGACCCTATCGTGGTGACCTAAGGGGTGATTTGTCCAAGAGATCACCCTAACTCTCCTTTACTCTTCTCTTTGACTGAAATTTTGGATGCCTTTATTCAATAATAGTGGCTCCTTAAATAGGAGATTACAARAGTCCTGCTCTTAGGGAGACTCCTTGCTGAATAGGGAGACCTCAAACTCTATCTTGATAAGATAAGACTGATAAGATAAGATAAGTCTCTCTTAATCATAATCTAATAAGATAAGATAATCTAATCTACTAACTTAATAAGATAAGAATAACAAGATAGTCTAATCTAATATGCTGAATGGATAAGACTATTGCTGCCGAATTGGATATGATGAGAACACCGGATCATTGCTACTGCTGCTCCCAATACGCGCCCACAACATACACACAAGTGTTGCTTTAAGAAATGTGTTTTGGGAGGCTGCAAGGGCATACACAATACACGATTCCAATAATGCATTACTGAAGATGAAGGCCCTAAGCCAATCTGCTTGGGATTGGGCAAAGGACATTCCTACAAAAACATGGAGCCTACATGCATTCAACACTAACATAAAAGGTGATGATTTGACTAATAACATGTCAGAATTATTTAACAAATGGGTTATGGATGCCAGGTTCAAAGCTATTGTTCCTCTCCTAGAATACATACGACGTAAGTGGATGGTTAAAATTAAATCTAAACATGATAGAGTATTGAAAGACACAAATACTCTTTTACCAAAAGTTGCTAGGTTGGTTGAGAAGAAAAAACGGCTTGCTAGGTATGGATTGATCTTTGTGTACTCATTCATATATAGATTCTTGGTTTTTTTTCTTGTTTACTCGCATTAGTGTAATTGCTGAATTGAAGGAATTTCCAAGTCTTGAGGTCCGGGGAGTTGGAGTATGAGGTGCAATATAACGACATATGGGAGAGTGTTTACTTACAAAATTCTTCTTGTAGTTGTCGAGTTTGGGACATTAGTGGTACTCCTTGCAAGTATGCAATGGCCGTGGCGATCCATAAGCGAAAACAAATTGAAGATTATTTCAATGAATGCTGGAAAAGAGAGAAATATTTGGCAGCCTATGCACCGACAATTCACCCTATATTGGATACAAAATATTGGCTAAAAAGTTCCTGGAATCCCATTGTAGTTGCTCATTCATGTCTGAGAAATATCTTTTGTGATTTTATAGTTGGACCATGCATGTCTGTGTATTATTGGGCAATTGCAAGAATTTTAAATCATGTTTGTGTATTATTGGAATCATGTCTACATGTTCATTTGTTGTTCATGGAACAAGTTTTATCCCAGCAACCTGTGAACCCATGCCACCAGGGTAAACTAGAGCCATTTTTAATGTATTATTTTTACTAAAAAAATAGCTTTCAATAACTGGCACTGGTTGAGAAAAGCTTCAATAAGTGTTACAGCATAGAATCATGTGGACTAGAGGACTCGTGATGTGCATATGCGGGGTATTGCTACTAGTTATAGCATATCACTCAACCCTACAGAGCAGAGAACCTCAACAAAGAAAACCACTAAGAAAATAGAACCACAGTACCACACAAGGTTAACTTAGGTGCTAGGTTAACATAAAGAGGTTACCTGTTTATATCTTTTCTTAGTCAATTCATTCAATTGGGTAGGGCAATAGTGCTTGGTTGAGAAAACCAATTCATTCAATTGGTTTGAGGAAGATATGAAGAATGCTTTTATGCTTGGGGTTTACAATATATGTGTTCTATTTTTATTTGGATTTGTATGCCTCTTATTATTGACAGGATTTTATTCTGTTTAGTTAGTAGCAAGTGCTTTTGGGTTCAGAAATTTTCTGTTTCTGTAATAGAGTAAGGGCTAGGGTGTTAGCTCTCTAATACCAGACACCCAATATTGGGTTTGAGTTGTATATGTACTAATACCAGCTCAATATTAAATGCAGAAGTGATACAAAGATTAGGGAACCATGTCTTTTGGTTCTGATTTTGTAGGTTATACAGAGAATATACAGAGAACCCAGAAGAATAAGAACAGGGAGGAACTAGGTAAGGGGTAATAAAATAGTAAGATGAAAAAAAAAAGAATTATTTAGGAATTTTAATAAGCAAAATATTACATGAAAATTCAACTCCAAACAAAATGAAGTTTCCATTTCCACTTCCACATAGTAAAGGGCATGTGTCTTTCTGCCTAAATTAACTCCATTATTAGTCGTAAGGGCAAGATACTTTGCTATGTGGATTTATCATCATTTGGATTCTTTTCTTCATTTAGCAGAGATAGAAGATACATTGCTTCAGTGTTGTTCATGTCATCGTTTCTGGAAGAAAAAAACATTTCCCTTTGCCATTTTCATTCAAGAATGCCCAAGATGAGCACTACGAATGCACATATTATGTCCCCACAAGGAGAACATCTTTTATTTATTCATTACTAAACTACTATATATGTGTAATTACTGAGTTGCAGCTCAATTGCCACTCAATATACAGAAAAGAAAAGAGACTGAAACATTGGAAAGATTCTGAATTATTCGACGTCCAAGTGGAGGGGACGGGGTTTGGTGAGGTTGACAAGCTCAGAGGAGCAGTTCTGGACTCGAGCATGCATGCATGACTCAACTAACAACTCAAGTTTTATGCACTTTTGTCACTCTCAACTGACTCCGGTTTTATTTTATTTTATTGTTTTTGAAAACTTATTGGAGTGAAGTAACCCATCCTCTTGATTAATTGCACTGTACTGTACTGGAAATAGAAGGTACAATGAATTATTTAATTTCCTTGACAATCAAAAGAACAACTCTGTCTATTCAGAAGACTATTAAGATCAATCAATGGCTAAAAGTTGTTTGGTGTATAACCCAAGGCATAATCAATGAAAACACTCTAGAAAGTTGTTTTTGACTCTCTTTTCTCTGAGACAGGGGCTGAAGCTGTCCAATATGTCTTCGCTGCAAACAGCAGCTTCTCCCTCTCAAGAGTCCCCTTCTCGTGGTCCACAATCTTGCTTTCCCAGTTCATTCCATCTCTGATGCTCTTGATCTCCAACAAAACATCCACATCATCTCTGAATATTACAGTACCTTCTGGCCCAAGAATTCTGTCCATCTCCAACAGAATATCTTCCATTTCACATCTGCAACACAAAACCATGGTCTGTTTTGAGAATTCTGTGGATATATAAAACATCAAACTACCGAGCAATCTCTCTGTAATGATAAATCACCTGCCCTTGTAAAGGCTAAAAACTGAATCAGCGTGAAGGACATCATATGTCCTGAGATACGTAGACATGGATTCACACCTTCAATAAGAAAAGCAGATTAATAACAATATACACGATTAGTGACAAACTCCATATTTTGAATGAATTAAATACGAGTTCTGAGTAGAGCACAAAGCTTAATTACCAATTCTGATATTCAATCAGTCCACGCTCATAAATTGCTCCAAGTGTGTTGAGCTTTGCCTCTGTAGGGACTACACTCATGACCCAAACTGGATCATCGATGAGAGCAGCCGCAAACCCACCCAGGTGACCATTCATATCCAGTAAATTCCAATGCCTCCCCTTCTGTCCCAGTTGAGCTTTATTCCTTCGCATTGTACAAGTGTGTTAACGATGATTTCTGCAAGTCCTAAGGCTTTGGTTTCCAATTATCCTATTGGTTTGAGGGAATTCAAGTCTAAGGACAATTTGGAACCACTTGGTGTTTTTTGAATCTAACAAGCCCGATTGTAATTTTTGAGCCTTTGAGTCTGAGTAGTTTTGATGTGCCATTCCACAATAATAGCTATTCTATGACCCATATACAAGAGGAAAGAATTGTAGAATCTTCTCCAACAAAGATAGCTCCCAAGGCATTGATTAAAATGATAATAATTAGAGTTAATTGTACATTGGGTCAAGATGAAAGATAAGTTTGATGGATGACACAATCAGAGGTTCAGTTATAAGCCATCATCATTTTCAAGAAGAATATCTATTCCACAAGCCTGCCTCAAAAGGAAATGCAAAGTTGGTATAATAAATATAATCAACAAAAAGAAATTGGTCCTTGAAAAAGAAAATAAAGAGCAAAGTATTTAGCACAAGGAGCTAATCTTACAAACAAATGATGTAAACAAGTGCCAATTCCATACAAATACTCTTAGGGTCTGTTCATTTTCTCTTAACTCTTATCTCTTAAGAGGAATATTTTAACTTTAAGAGAAAATTGGTTGTTCATTTCCTCTTATCTCTTATCTCTTAAAGTGCAATCATACAACTTTTTGTTTTCCAATGATACCCCCAAAAAGGCAAATAAAAACTCTAATATATGGGGTCAAATAGATATTTGATAATTTTCAGAATTCAGAATTTAGAGTTCAGAACAACATTCTCTGCATTCAGAATTTAGAGGAAAGAAAAGTTCACCAATACCAATATACCTCTTAATGTAATCATTGCACTTTCAGATGTTAGACTTCAGGGCAAATGAACATAACCTTAGTGTGAAACATGTTCTTGACTCGTTGAAAAGCACATGCCTAAACATGTTTTTCTCTGTTACAAATCAGGTTTAACCACATAAATGATTAGCACCATTCACGCCAAACATCAATCCTTTGAACTAAACTCTACCATAAAACCAAATATGTTTCCTTCTCATCATTTCGTGAGAAAATAGCCACCACTGCCATTAGAGAACTAAATGTTCGATTACATATCCACAAAACCAAGACTCTCTTAGACTTGTAACATTAGAGAACCTTGAAGGTGGCCCAAATGACGATAAAGAAAATAGCCACCACTGCCATATTACTTGTTTGTTTGCATGATGACTTTTGTCCATCCATCTTTGCACCCAAGTTAGCCAGCACTCCTTTCATCTCATATAACTAAGCCACTATTTCTAGCGTCATGACCTTCAATTCTGGATTGGTTACCTCTTTTCATTGCTCCATCACCATTGGATAATTATCTTGGTCATCATCTTCATCAGAAGGGTTGCACCAGGAAAAAAAATTACACTTTTTTCTAAATCATAGTTTCACAAATCAAGAAGGAAAATAAAATTCCATTACACATACCAATCATCTAGCACAAAAGAAGTATAGCCTATGAGGGTTGTCTACTGAATCGGAGGTTCGTACTATAGTTTTCTGGCCACATTTGCATATTTTATTCTTGTATTTGAGGTAGGAACCTCTAGATGCCGAAGACTGCATTGACATCGCACACAACACGACAAGCACTTTGAACAACTACAAAAAAGAAGTGAAAACTCATTAGACCAAAGTTTGCAAAATTTTCATTTGCAATCTGATTTGATTTGTGGCAATAGTACTTGAAGCTAAATAAAAAGAAACACAAACAGCAATCTCTAAAATCATTTGCAAAGATCAATGAAGCAATATGTAAAAAGAAACACAAAGATCTGCTACAAAAGACTTATTTGCCTAATAGTAATCTGAATTGTAAATTTCTTACCTACAGGTCAACATCTAGTAACCCAAGAAAAACCATCAAGAGCCATACCAACCACAAGAGAAAAAGAACGTAAAGAAAGAAACCCCCAGAAAAGACAAATCATCCAAATTCCAAACTGAGGACATACAAATCATGCATTAAGTGATCACATGGTTTTGAGTGATTTTGACCTGAATCCTGTGGAGTTTTTGGCTTTGCAGTTCCCTAGTTTTGCTGCTGAAAGCCTTGAAGAAGTCAACTATGCAAATGGGTGTGACTTGAACCTAACTATTGAGATGCTCACTCAACTTGAGGTATGCTCTATTCTTCCATTATAACTTATCTTTGTTCAAGGAAAGGACACATGCTTCTCATAGATTTTTTTTTTTTTTTTTTTGTAATAGAGACAATTTAAATAACCTTTTGCTTTTTATTTCTTGGAGCTATAGTAGTGGAAAGTAATAAGCCCCAAGATGTTTCAATCTTATTGTTATATTGAAACTTTTCCTCAGGATTCAGTATTTTATGAGGTAACCATTTATCCCACTGCATGTAGTTGTTTATTCTTAGAAAGTTGAGTGGAAAATGTTGATTGTGCCCATAGGTAGCTGATGTACTTTGCTATTCCTAGGAATGATTACGAATGAATTATATTTTCATTAATCTTGTGTTGAAAGTAATAATAATAAGAAACCAAGAAGAGAGATCAACTTATGGAAGATAGGAGTAGTGTTGGTAACTTGGGATTTCTAAATCATGCATTAAGTGATCACATGGTTTTGACCTGAATCCTATGGAGTTTTTGGCTTTGCAGTTCCCAGGTTTTGCTGCTGAAAGCCTTGCAAAAGTCTACTATGTCTATGCATATGGGTGTGACTTGAACCTAACCATTGAGGACATACAATAAGAACCAAAATAAGAACCAGAACAACTTCCAGCCAACCACAAGAGAAAAAGAATGTTCAGAAAGAAACCCCCAGCAAAACCATGTGATCACTGGTAAATCAGAACCGAACCACTTTCAGTTGTGCTGCCTGAGAAAGTAAGGTCCAAAACTAAAATTGAAGACAAACCCCAAAAAGGTGATCGATCACCATCTCTATCTACTGGTAAATCCCTAGAGAATTAAAATGAAGAGGGATATAGGGTAAAACCACCTGGTCGAAATTGTTCTTCCTGGCTTCGTTGTACCTCTGTTCGTTCCTTTCCAATGGGACCGAAATCCTTCTTCCTAGGTTCGTCGTTCCTCTCCAGTTGCCCCTCTTCCTGGTTCGTTCTTTCCTCTTCAGTTGCTACTCTTCAACTGCTACTCTTCCTGGTTCGTTCTCCTGTTGCCCCTCTTCCTTGTTTGTTCCTCACCCATTCTCCAAGAACCAGAATAATAAGAGAGGGCAAAGGGTATTTTAGTAAAAAATAGGTATATAATAAATCGTATAGGGGTAAAATAGATATTTTGAAAATATCATCGGTTTAACATTTTCCGTTTGGGTCATTGAAAAGGAGGTTTTTATCAATTTTTTTTGAAAAGGGAGGTTTTTGCTAAAGTTAAACTATAGGGAATGTTTTTATTATTCTTAAAAGCTTTAGGGGAGGTTTTTATATTTTACTCTTTTCTAAATAGCGAACTCCCCACAAAATCCCTCCTTGGGAAAAGAGGATGAATTATAGGGGTGAGCAAAAAAAAAAACAAAAAAATTGAACTGACTGAAAAAACCGATGAAACCAAACTGAAAAATCAGTTAACCGAATTGGTTAATTCGGTTTCGGTTCGATGTTTTTAAAAAATTGAAGGTATCGATTCAGTTTTGGTTAACCAATATAAAAAACCAACGGTTAACCAAATCAACCGGTATATATATATATATTTCTATATAATTTCTATATATCTATGTATATTATATATATTTTATATATTATAAATTAATAAATATGCATTATATATATTTATAATATATGATATATTATTTAAAATATAACATTTATATATATATATATATTTATATTTTTTTATTATATATTTATCTATATTTTTATAATATATATTTAACAATTAAAAACTAAAAAACCAATGAACCGAATTGACGGTTAACGGATTACTACTTTACTAAACAAATTTGACATCTGATTAGTCCAAGTCTGGAGGGTCCAGATGAGAATGATCAAATCCTTACTGGATTGGTGGGTAAGAATTGCCAAAAATGAGAATACTAAAAACCCTCAAATAAAGGAGAAAATTACTTATCTTTATTGATCAATCTTGAAAAATAGGAATTGCAACGTCTTTAATAATAGGGAAGCCCCCCTCCCATTTTGTTGGACAAAGTGTTCAACCTATTCACAGAGAACATGAAAGGTCTCAAAGACTTAAATAGCATCCCGGATAATAAATGATGAACTTCAATTGTGTGAAAACACCCAAATGCTGGAAGCATCAAAATAAATTTAGATATTTCCTGCAACATTGATAGTAAATGCTTGGTCGCTGCTATAACTTGTTACATCACAGAGAAGGTTCTGGATTATAAAGCTTACAAACTCGATTAATCCACCATCAACCAAGTGGAGGCATGGGCAGTTTGGAAAGCCTACAATCTGGCCATAAACTTCAAATATTATTCTATTATCATTGTAGCTTCTACTTGCATGGTTTGAATTTCAGATTTTCTTGTCTTCCTTTTTCTCTTTCTTTTACAAAAATTTTCCCCTTACATCTCAGTCACATTTACTTTTTCATTATTTAGTAATCCCACCTTATAGCCTCACAGTTATAAATCATTTTCTCATTATTTTGATTCTCATTTTCGATTTTTATTGACATTACTATAGTGGGATTTCAAAGAAATGGGCTTCATTTTTTAAGCTTATCATTACCCGCAGGAGTCCCACTGCCGTTAGCACCTTTTTTAGTACTCCTCCGCATAACTTTGGGGGCAAACAGCCTAGGCTCTTGTTGCCTTTTTCTAGTCTGAACATACCCCGAAGGGGGCATTCTTTTTTTTGGATTTTGAGAGGGGAGAAAATTGGTCAATGGGATTTTGGTTTCTATTGACCAAGAATCCTATATTCTTTTTTCAGATTTATATAGGGATTAGAGAAAGTTTATTTTTTTGGGCATTACTTACCCGGATAAGTAATACCTATCTCCTAAGTGGGTAAATAACTTTTCCATCTAGGGGGAAAGTTGCCAACACTTGAATGAGACAAAAATGCCTTTTTTAATTATGGATTTTTATGACTAAAATGGTCATTGCCTTATTTACATGAGAGATAAAAGAACATGGGTAAATGTACTTACTCGGGTAAGTGTTTCTCTAGGAAAACTTACCCAGATAACTGCATTTACCCAGGTAAATAACTTATCAAAAAACGAATGGGCCTAAAATCGATATATCCAAAAAACCGTTTATAAGGCCGGTTCAATCGAAGAACCGGCGAACCGGTTCCGGTTTTTTAACACACTCAGTTTTAGTATAAAAAACACAAAAAAAGCCTTAAAATTGGGCCAAACAGCCCCTAAGTTCCAATCGAAAATTCCATCCCAGCCAAAAATAAACCCTCTTCGATCGATATCTGATATTCTTCTTCCTCTTCTTCCTCCAGCGACTCCAGCCACCACCACCTGCGCCTCTTCGCCGACGCCAGGTAGCCGCTCCCCTCCTCTTTCAGTTTTTTTTCTTCTTCTTCTTCTTCCCGCCGGTGGACTCTGTTCACCGCGCGCGTCCCTCCAGCTCTGCCGGCCGGTGTCCTCTCTTTGGCGGTAGCGGCGGTGCTCTGTTAACCGCCCTCTCCTAGTCTTCTTCCCTCTTTCCTTCTCCTCCTCCTCGCACCGCCTGAATCTGATTTCTTTTTCTTTTAAGTTTGAATCTGATTTCTGCAACATTTAGTCATTTATTTTTAATATTTATTTATTTTTTAATTCTTGAACATGAAATTAATTAATTACTGATAGTTTTGTTACAGTTTTGATTTTTGTTTGAGGCTTGGAATTTGATCTTTGCTTCAGGCTTTTAGTCCACCAAATTCGGCCAAGATACACAACTAGTTGTTCAGTCTTGCAGGTTAGCCTAAGCCCTCTTGAAATCTTGAAATAGAAATTTAAACTTGAATAAATTGATTTCATATTTTGAATTTAGGTGATATTGATATTGAAATAGCTGAAAATTGGAACTAAATTTAGAATAGTGATAGTGATAATGTTATACTAAAATAGCTGAAAATTGAAATCAATTTTAGTTTATCATGCATGCATTATAATTTTTTAATTGATATTTCTTGAAATGCCTTTGTGATGATGGTGGTTATAATTAGGATTGAGTCTTGAACTTTATTGGATTGTTGATATATTTGTTTTCATTGTGGGACATATTGTCTTAAACTTTGAAAGTTTGAAGCATTTATTTCAATTTTGGATTAATTGTCATTCATATTCAGTAAGTTTTTGAATTTTATTTATTACATCATCACGGTTCGACCTCCGGTTTGACCCTGGTCAGACCTCTGACCCATGAACCTATGCCTTTACCGAGTCGATGCCCGGTCCGGTTCTCTGAACATTGGTCCCTCTTACAAGGAAGAGCAGAAATACAAAGGAAAGAAGGGCAAAAAAATCTAAAATTTGGCCCATGCAAGTCTCGAACCTGTGACCTTCGCATTATTAGCACGACTCTCTAACCAACGGAGCTAATAGGCTAGGTACATTACATTGTCGAGTTGGGCTGAAGTCTAGTATACAGGACCAATTGCGGGCCTCGGCCCCAGCCCAAAGATTTTTAGCTTGGGCTGGATCCAACTCTTCCTATGTCCGGCCCATTCCAGAGCGACCCTACGCTCACCCCTAACTTGTGCTGCTAAGTGGAAAGTAGGAATTGGAAGAGGTTGTTCGGAGACTCAGAGTTCAAACATCGAGCAGTGACCGCTCTCGTCAGGGTCCTCTCGCCTGGTAAACCTTTCCTCCCTCATCAAAACATCTTCTCTATTTCAGTATCTCTGTGCATCTATACCAATCACACTCGCAACCACCAAAATTGCTTCCAATCTTCAACCATCTCTCTCTATTGCTGTTTCCCATTCTCTCTTTCTCTCTCCCTTTTCAGTTGTTTCACTTTAATCTGTCTTTTATTTTCAGAAACTGAATAAATAAATCACCAATAATAAATAATATGAACCATAATAATCAATGATCAGTATGGTTTTACTTTCTTTTGCTAGTTAGAGCTCTGTGCATTGATTTTGTTCTGCCACATTGAGAAGGGTAATTCAGATGTTTATTTCTCAACCTACAGTAAGCAGCATTGTTTACTACTCAGAAATTTCCTTTTTATTGAAGGCGGTTTTTGTTTACAAGTTCAAATTATATGTGATATTTCTTTTCTTTGTTGTTTACTTGATTTCGTTTCTTCTTTCTTCCCCTTACCATTAAAATGCTAAACCATAGCTTTTTTAATTGATAGAACCATTCAAAATTGGCCAGGATTTTATAAAAGTGTGGCAGCATAAGAATGCTTTATTCTATACACTAATCACCCGGTCTTCGATGATAAGTTTGAGATATAATTGTATGTTTTTTTTTTTTTTTTTTGTATGCTTAGGGTTGCCTCATTTTGGGTGTGATATTTTTTCAGTGAAATTCTTCTGAAGAAATCCATATACAGAAATAAAATGGACAGTTGACTTTCTTCACTTGACTCTACTAGAATCCGACATTGCCAAGGACTCAGAAGGTGCAGGTGGAGAGAAAAGAGATGGTTATATCAATGTCAAGAAAGCTGTTACGTTCTTTGGGGTCCCTATCTTCTCTCAGTTGCTGTGGATCTTCAAGGATCATTAATGGATCATTTCAAGCTGCTAGTGGTAAGGGTGCCGTTATTCTTTTTCTAAAGTTAATGTGGTTGAGTTTTCTATACTGCTACTTTGTACTAAATGTGAAACAGAGCTGGCTTCTTAACCCTATAGGTTTCCTTTGTCCAAACAGCATCATCTGGTTGTAGTGCTGCTGAAAATATCTCTGTCCTGCCATCGCTTTGCAAGGTGTGTGCTCCTTGTACTTATGGAATACTTTTCTCTCCATATGAGTTATTGGGTGTTACTTATTTTTGTTTTTGGTTTCTTGCAACACTGGATTTTGTCATATCCATCACTTCAAAATGTTCATTGGAATAGGTTGATCATTTATTGAAATTGGTACATATTTTATCCTCCAGAATAACCCATGTTGCAGACCTTTTTTTCCCCTGGTGGAATATTATGAATCCAATCAACTTTTTATAATTCTGGTAGCTGAGGAAGAATGTGATGATCCTAAAATGAGAAAAATGTTTTAGCTGTATAGATAACTCAGTTGGACTTTGAAGATTAATCTATCAACGTCCTGTATATGTATGTATTGGTTCCCCAGTAGACAATCTCCTAACTGTGTCACCAGTGCTTTGGAATGCCCATCCAAATGCTGATCAATTCATGATTATACAATGGGACTCTAACTAAATCAACCTTATTTTCTTTTAGTTTTTACATTGATTCATGCAGCTGGTGGTTTTGGTAAAGCTGAGAATATGACAAGTGGAAACTCAATGCAACTAAACTTTGCCCTAATTATATGAGATCAGTCACATGAATCTTGTTTTGTCATTCCACTCTGTTCAGTGTCATATCCAATGCACTTCAACCCATATCTTTTTTGCCTGCCCCTAGCTCTTCTAGATCCTTCAACTTGCAACGGATCATTTCTTCTCGTCGGTGTTGTATTTGGTCTTTTGTGCATGTGTTAAACCATCTTAATCTATTCTTAGCTTTCAGTTATCCCACTTCTAAGTTCCTATAAATGTGTACATGATGTGGACGCCGACAGCAGTAGCAGTAATTTAGTGCAACAGCAGCAGTAATTTAGTGTTCTCAGCAGCAGCAATTTAGTGTTCTCATCCTATCTTATCTATTCAGTATTCTTGCCTTATCTGCTTTCAGTAGTAGGGATTAGTAGGAGTCTTATCTATTCAGTGT
>NW_010729084.1:1244352-1306045 GCF_000365185.1 Nelumbo nucifera | reverse complement strand
GATCCCACTGAACAACTTTCATGGGCTGCGAATGAAATGGCTTCAATACTCAGAGAAGGGGACTCTGCAACAATTGAGCTTCGGATAGCATGGGCAGGACTTGCCATGGTTCACAAGGCTCAGCGAGCTCTGTACGCACTAAATCCGGCAAATAGAAGAGGATCCAGATGACGCTGTTCAGTGGCACCAATTTGGCCTTCACAATCTTCGTACTCTACAGTTCAAGACATCTCAGAAGTACCTTAAGGCTACAGTTGCCCGCGACAAAGAATGCAGCTACGCATGGTCAAATCTTGGTATCTCACTGCAGTTGTCTGAGGATGAACCCTCTTCATTGGAACCCGATCCAGGAGGGCAAAATCATTCCACCTATCTGGGATTCCTTTGACTATGTTTCAAGACACCCATCCTGAATTCGAGCTTGAGGACAAGCTCGTAGTCCAGGAGGGGAGTAATGATGTGGACGCCAGCAGTAGCAGCAGTAATTTAGTGTTCTCATCCTATCTTATCTATTCAGTATTCTTGCCTTATCTGCTTTCAGTAGTAGGGATTAGTAGGAGTCTTATCTATTCAGGGTTCTTATCTTATCAGTTCAGTAGTATGGATTAGTAGGGAGTCTTATCTTATCTAATTACAGTTCTTATCTTATCTTATCAGTTCAGTAGGATAGNGTTCAGTAGGATAGATTAAGGAAGTCTTATCTTATCTTATCAGTTTAGTCTTATCTTATCAGTTTAATAGGATAGATTAGTAGATTAGCAAGGAGTCCTCCTAAAAGTAGGATTCTACCTCTTGTAATCTCCTATTTAAGGAGCTGATATTCAATAAAGGTATCAAAAATTTCAGTCAAGAAAGAGAGCAAGGAGAGTTAGGTGATCTCTTGGACAAATCACCATTAAGGCGCCAAGAAGGTTCATAAAGAGCAGGGAGGAACAAGGGGAACAGGAGGTTTTCCCCGTGGACCGACTCGTGACGAGATCCTATTCCCGGGCCCATAATAGTACATTTCTGATCCTATTCCTTCCGGTTTTCCCACCCATCCATTTCAAGATTCACATTTTTGCTACATTCATTTTTTTGTATGTTTTGTTTCTTGATTCCCCAATATTCTACTCCATAGAACAATATAGTTAACTTTATAATTGTTTTTCGAAATTTTCTTTTTAGCCTGGTGGTAATTCTCCTATCACATAGGACTTCAGAAGTGCTCCTCCATTTTGCCCATCCCACTCAAGCATATGACTAGTGGCAATCTATCTTCTTGTAATGCTTGGGGCAAACCTTTCGTCTTTTTGTATCCATTTTTTCCTCACTGTTTGTAGCAAAATTTCACCATGACTTTTCAAAATAGATAGTAAAAATTAAAAAAAAGAAAAATAATAGAAGAATTAGAAGAAAAAAAGAAATAAAGGAATCATGGAGACCTTTCATTCTTTCCTTTTTCCCCTTTGATTTGCAGTCTGTCAAGTGTCAATGGTTTTTTACTCCAATTGTATTCTTACATTTATTAGGTATGTCATATGGTATGCTCAAAGTGTAAATTTATTTATTTTTAATCTATAGCGGCTATTGTTGGCATCAAATCAATAAGCTTGTTATGTTTGTTCATGTAGATTGGTCCCTCTTTCCTCACTGGTCGAAGCATTTCAACATCTGTTCTTACTCCTCAAGCATATGAAGGTGCAATTCCTCCGGAGTTATTATCCAAGAAGATTGTATTAACCCCAGATCGTACTCAAGGTATGAAGCATAATCTTGAGTCTATTTGCAGTTTTTGCACAGATATAGAATTATAACTTCATTGGAATAAAATGAAAATGTTCCTAGATATCTAAAAGGCATCTCCTAGCTTATGTTTGGATTGTATAGCATAAACTCTATTCAACTCAATATTGATAAAAAATGAATAAAGCTAAACTCAACTAGGTCATTGCATAGTATAAAGTAATTATATAATTTGCTTCCAAAAATCAAATTTAGAAAATGGTGGACAGATGGAAAATATTGTTGTTATGAGACTTGGACCAGATTGTTGGACCATCATTTGAGTCAAAACACAGTTGGTTCGTATCATGTGCTTTTGCATGTAAGGGACTATCACAAGACAATAAACAAGTATTTGGTTGGACAAGTTTTTTTTTTGGCTTTGCATACTTCTATACATATTTTTCATCTTATTTGAATGAGGCAAGGTGGTTGATTTGGAGAATAAGGCTATGTGGCCCAGTATGACCAAGGAAGCTCTACATGCAAGTCTCATAAAACAGAAAAATAATACTTGTTATTGATACATAAAGAGAGGAAAAGAAACAACATGCCTCAAAAGTCAAGCTATTGTTAAATTTTACTAGAAAGCCATCACACAGAATACCAAGATCATTTTGCTTTATTTTGGTAATAGGTATATTTCTACCTAAAAAAATTGCATAGTGATCTTTTGCCAAGTGTGAGTTAACCGGTAAGATGTTGTAAGTGCTACAGTGGAGATGGGGATCTCTGAAAGAAATTATGGAGGAGAAGTTTCTTCCGGCAACCAGGTGGAAGAAAGTCCTAGCTATGGAGAAGAAGACTTTTCTGTTGGAAGAACTAGGTGGAGCTTCGGCGGTAAAAATCAGAGAAGGCAAATGATCTGTGGTTATCTTATGTAGGGAGGCTTCAAGCTGGCTCAAAGGATTCTTCGATGGCATATTATTTGCCATTACAGAAACAGGTTGGAAAGGGGAACTTTGTGTGCTGAAGAAAAAATTCATAGTGGAGAAGAAGAAGAATGACGGGAGAATTCATTCAACTGACTGAAATGTTTGGAAGGGGAAAAAGGCAAATTATTTGTATCCCTGCTGGAAAGGAGAAACAGGGGTGGCTGCAATTTGCAAAGGCCCTGGATGAGTATGAGCAGAGACTTTGGTTGCTTGAAAGACAGTCAGAAGGTAGGAATGAGCATCGTCCACCTGATTTGAAGCATTCTTCAGAATCTCCTTGCAACGAGGAAAAGATGACGGGAGTTGGACATATCTGTGGTAATTCCCTGTGCTCAAAACTGATGGCTGACGACGGTTTGGAGGAGTGGCGAAGAAGAAAGGTGGTTAGAATGGGTAAGAAGGTGGATAACTGGGAAAGAGTACTACAGGATGTAGTGGTCTTTGTGTCGACAACGGAAAAGGCATTAGTTTGTACGTTTGGGGAAATGGCAGCAATTTTAGATATGGATAGTGATGGCGCGCAATCTGGATGCTCTTAGATGGAGGGCAGCTCGGATGTCGGTTTGCTTTGCTGGCCGGTTGAACTGCAAAAGAAGAAGACTCAGAGGACCCAAGGTGGCTTACCCGGTGTGGGTGCTCCGATGCTCAAGTTAGTACTCTGGTGTGTGAGCTAAAAGCTTGAATGCTAGTAAGCTAGTGAGCAAGTAATCATGTGTCATCAGATAGTAAAGGTAAGAATCTGATCAAAGTATCCACAAGAGAGGGAGTAGTGTCGGTGGAAAACTGGAATCCCTCTTGTAACAAGATGGAGGTAGATTATGAGTCCTTTTGTCTAGAAATTGTGGGACTGCCCTTTAATCTTTGGACAGAGGAAATATTCCTTCAAATTGCAGCAATATGTGGAGGATTCATTCTAGATGTGGATTGGCCAACTTGCGTTTAGGGGGATCCAAGCCGGAAAAATTCCAAGGTTGATTGAAGTTTTCTCAGACAGCAGATGGAGGCAAGTGTGGGTAGTGTCGGAAGTTGAATCGTTCCTTTGTGGGGGGGGGGAGGGAGAAAGGTTGAAGATGATTACATGGCAGATAGAAGGCCATGTGATGAGGAGAAAAAGAGAGACACGAATGCCAATCTTGGTTTTCTCCCAAAAGAAAATAAAAAGTCAAGCGAAATTAATTCAGGCTCTATTTTCCCAATTTTAGCTGGTTTTTCAAACTGCTTTGAATTTCAAAGGAACAGACCCGTGTCCTACGTGGAATCTTTAAAAGAAGGAAGTAAGGCTTCTAAACCGGGGGTGAACCAAATGCTTGGGCCAGTTTGCTTTTTGCCCTCACGTGATAACTTAAATAACACGTGCGGGGTTGTGGGGGAATTGATGGGGAACGCTGTCGTCCCCATCGATCCCTAACAGCAAATCCTCTGGGAAACAACTGCATTTACAGTGAGCTAGTCGACTTCCTTCAATGCAAGAAAAGCCCAATCCTAGGTACGCAAGATCAAAGGAAATGCAGGGGTGAAGAAGACGACAGTCGGTGGATAAACTATGAAGTTTCTGATGAGGATAGCCTTTTCGATGAAGAATCCAGTATAGGAAGTGTGGACGGGACTATCCAAGTTTGCTTGGAGGGTGAAGAGAATTTGTGCATTGGTGATTTGTTCACGGCAGAAAGGGTCAGCGAGACTCAGTTTCAAGAGAGTTCTGTTGTTAAAGCCGTTGAGCAGGTTATGCAGGGGGAGAAAGAATTCCGTGAAAACCTTAGTGGTCAGATGGAAATAATGTTGGAAGGGCAAGTGCAAAATGGTGTTAGCTTAACAAATCATGCCCGAGATCAGCAAGGGTCATCCTGTTTACAAAAGAGTGTAGACTTCTCTCTGTCGAGCAACAAAAGTTGGAAGAGCAGAGGATGAATGTACAGGGGAACTATAGGACTATGGAGGAGTCTCCTCCAAGGGGCACAGAATCAAGAGCTGAAATGTTTATGGTAGCCATGGATCACATTCAACCAGAAAAACCTGATGTCTCGATGGGCGACCATGATCTGAAACAGGGAGATAAAGAACCTGAAAATCCCCCTTGTGTTGTGTCTGCGCCTACTTTGTGTCCTGGTAATCCCTACAATTCTTGTGTTTTCGGTTTTAGTACTAACTCCTCTTCTAGCTCTCATGCAGATAGCCCAACTCCCGTTCCTGCTGTGATAAAGCCCATGGACTTGCCCGGTGGTGTAATAGGGGAAAACATGAGAGGTGGAGGTTGTAGCATGGGGGGAGGAAAGGGTAAAGAAAAATTAGAATAGGAGAAGGGTGATAATGTTGTAATGAATGAAAAGGGAAAGGAATATAGACTTGAAGCAGCGGTCTCGATAGAAAGGAGACATGGGGAAGAGGACCAAGTAGTGAACTTAGCAAATAGGATGGGGCTCAATATAGAGAAGGCTAAAGATGTGATCTCCCAAATGAAGAAAGGAAGAGGGGGAGGGGGAGGAAAAAGAAAGAAAAAATCGAATGAAGTAGAGAAGCTCATTAATGATGTAGAGGGGGACAGAATTTAGTGCAAGGGGAGGAAGAAAAAAAGGAGGTTTATAGGAAGAGGAGTCATAGGGGAATTTTAGACAGCTTAATGAAGATCAGCAGTTGGAATGTCAGGGGACTAGGAAGTGCCACAAAGAGGAGGTTGGTTAAGGAGTTGTTGAGGAAGGAAAAACCAGATATTGTGATGGTTCAGGAGCTTTTGGGGAGAGAGAAATATTCAGTGGAGCTTTGCACCAGCTTGGGGTGTTTCAGGGGGAATAATTACAGCCTGGAAGGAGGATTTATTTCATTTCGGTCTCAGCAAAGTTGAGGAATATTCAGGATGGGTTTGAATGGGTTCTTACTAATGTTTATGGTCCAAATTCTTACAGAGAAAGGGATAGAATGTGGGAAGAATTAGCAGATATTCGAGGATTGTGGGAAGGACCTTGGTGTTTAGGAGGAGATTTTAATGCGACTAGGTTTGTGGGTGAATCAGTTGGAGGAAGGCAGAGGGTCACTTCAAGTATGAGGCATTTTAACAGTTTTATTTAGGCTTTTGAACTAAGTGACTTCCCTCTTGGTCAATCCTGTTTTACATGGTCCAACCTTCAGGCTAATCCTATTTGTTCTAGGCTGGACAGGTTTTTAATGTTTCTTGATTGGGAAGAACATTGGATGGGATTGAGGGGAAGAACATTACCCAAGATTACATCAGATCATTGGCCGATTTGTTTATTTCAGAGGTCTTTGGATGGAGGTCCCGCTCCTTTCAGATTTGAGTACATGTAGCTTACCCATTCAGAATTCAAAGCTAAGTTAAAAGAGTGGTGGGAGTCCCAAAGCTTACAACCTATGTGGAAAGGTCAAAATATTTTTAAAAAGCTATAGAGGTTAAAAGGGGAAATTAAAGAATGGAACAAAGTGAAGTTTGAGAGAGTGGAAGAGAAAAAAGTTGGTTAATCTCACAAATTGAGGAGATAGATAGGAAGGAAGTGCAAGATGTCTTGGAAAACCAAGATAGGGAAAGCAGGTGATCTTTAAGAAAGGAGCTAGAGGTTACTCTCTTGAGAGGGGAGATAAATTGGAAGTAGAAGTCTAGGGAGAAGTGGATTAAAGAAGGCGATGGAAATACAAAATTCTTCCATGTGTTAGCAAATGGCAGGAAAAGAAAGAGCTCAATCTCTTCTTTATTGGTGGAAGGTACTGAGATCACAGATCAAGGCGACATTGCTAAGGCCTTTACTGACCATTTCAGATCAATTTATCGCAGGCCAATTAATGAGAGGTGGTCACTTGATGGACTTGATTGGGAGTGTTTGGAAGAAAATCAAGTGGAATTGTTGGAGAAAAGTTTTGAGGAAAGTGAGATTAAGGAAGCAATTTTCTCCATGGATAGATCTAAGGCTCCAGGACCATATGGGTTCACTATGGCGTTCTATCAAGACTGTTGGGAGGCAATCAAAGATAATTTGATCAAAGTGTTTAGGGAATTCCATAGAAGGGGGAGAATTAGTCCGGGGATGAATTCAACCTTTTTAGCCTTGATCCAAAGAAGAAAGATGCCACCTAGCCAGGTGATTTCAGGCCTATAAGCTTAGTGACTAGTATCTATAAGGTAATTACCAAGGTACTTTCACTGAGACTTAAAAAGGTTCTCCCCTCAATCATTTCTTAGTTCCAAGGGGCCTTTATTCAGGACAGACAAATAGTTGATCAAATCTTAATTGCAAATGAATGTGTGGAGGCTCAAAAAAGGTTAAAGAGAAAGGGAGTGGCAATTAAATTGGACTTGGAGAAAGCCTATGATCTAGTGGATTGGGAATTATTGATTAATATCATGAAGAGGTGTGGTTTTGGGAATGTATGGTGTAAATGGATTAGAGGTTGTTTGCAAACAAGTCGCCCTTTTGTTTTAGTGAATGGATCAGCAGTTGATTTCATTGAAGGCTTACGAGGTCTTAGACAAGGTGATCCACTCTCTCCCTTTCTATTTACTTTAGTGGCCGAGGTATTAAGTAAGTTGATTTTAAAGGCTAATTCCTTGCAATTGTTGAAAGGATGGACAATAGGAAGTGATAGAGTTTTGGTCTTTCACTTGTAGTTTGTAGATGATATCCTCATTCTTTGTGATGGAGAAGAAAGAGAGGGGCTAGAAAATCTGAAGTTAGTAGTGAAGCTCTTTGAAAGGATTTCAAATTTGAGAATCAATTGGTCTAAAAGTTTAGTGTTTGGTATTAATGTAGAAGATGATGAGCTGAAGTCAATGACAGATTTATTGGGGATGTGAGAAAGGAAATTGGCCTTTATGTTATTTAGGTTTACCCCTTGGTGGCAACCCTAGATCAGCTAGTTTTTGGAACCCAGTAGTGGAAGGATTTGAGAAAAGACTAGCAAGTTGGAAAAGGAATTATATTTCTTTGGGTGGGAGAATTACATTGATTAAATTGATAAAAAAAAAAAGAATTGCATTGATTAAATCCATTCTGGCAAACCTCCCAGTGTACTATATGTCGGTTTTTAGGATGCCTCAAGCTGTGGTAAAAAGAGTTGAAAAGATAATGAGAGATTTCCTTTGGGAGCCTAGTGAAGGGAAGAAAGATCATTTGGTTAGATGGGATAAGGTGATGCAATTGAAGATTGAGGGGGGTTTGGGCATTGGAAACGTTAAGTTGAAGAACTCGGCCTTATTGAGTAAATGGCTCTGGAGATTTCCTAAAGAAAATGAGAGGTTGTGGACTAGATTTATTTCAAGTACCCATGGGCTGTCAAACAACGGTTGGGATGCGGGCTGCTTACATAGAGCTACTCTGGCTGCTCCTTGGAAGGTTATCCATGACAATCTTCCTGTGTTCCTCAATCACATAAGGTATGATTTGGCATTGGGTCAGAAAATTAGATTTTGGGAGGATATGTGGGTAGGGGAAGCCCCCCATTTAGAGGTTTTTCCTTCTCTCTTTGAGCTTTCTAGTTTCAAAGGTAAACCTATTTGTGATTTTATCAGCTCTTCCTCGTCCCTTTCAAACCTGAGTTGGAATCTTGGCTTCACTAGAAATCTGAGAGAATCTGAAATTTCCAATGTCTCAGCTTTGCTTCTTCTGTTGAGTTCAGTATGTTTGGGGGAAGGTGGTTCAGATTCTAGAGTGTGGACCCTTAGTCAGTCGGGTTCTTTTTCCTGTAAGTCCTTTTTGAAATCTCTTATCTCCACCACCCCCTCTCATCATTTCCCTATTAAGGAGATATGGTCTCGGCCCATCCCTCCAAAAGTTAGTGCTTTTTGTTGGGAAGTGTTTCGTGGCTTCATTAACACTTGTGATTCGCTTCAGAGGAAAAGACCAAAGTGGTGCCTGTCCCCAAGTTGGTGCTCTTTATGTAAGTTGTATGGTGAGACTGCCTTTCATCTTTTGATCTCCTGTCCTTTTGCTACTTCTATTTGGGAGTGGTTTTCATCTCTTTTTGGATGCAGTTGGCTTCCCCTTGGTTGTCTGGAAGGTGTTTTTAGCTCTCACCTTCTCAGCTGCCCTAAAAGAAGAGGCAGAATTATGTGGAGATGCACTAGAGCAGCAATGATCTGGACAATTTGGGAGGAAAGGAATCTAAGAATCTTTGAAGACAAGGAAAGAAGTAAAGAAGCTGTGATTGAGATGATTATTCTCAGAGTAGCACATTGGGTGAGCACTTTAAAGCTCTTTGCTGACTTTAAGGTTGGGGATTTCTGCAGATTGTGGGGAATAATTGCAGGTTCTTCGTCTAGAAGATAGATTGTTCATGAGGCCTTATCTCCTCCATGTGTTGGGTGGAAGAAATTAAACTTTGATGGTAGTTGTATGGGCAATCCTGGACCATCGGGTATTGGTGGGGTAATTAGGGAAGAAAATGGAAACATTCTAGCTTTGTACTCAGGTCCTACTCAGCATGGAGATGTGGTGAGATCAGAATTATTGGCAACAGTCTATGGAGTAGAGAAAGCTAAAGAAATGGGGATTACTAAGCTGATTATTGAAGGTGATTCAAAAGTAGTTGTGGGCTGGTTGAAAAAAGGGGAAGGAATCATATGGAAGTTAAGGAATGAATTCAGGAGATTCAAGCAGATTACTAAAGATATGATGATTCAAATAAGATGGATTAGGAAGTCTGCAAACAGTTTGGCTGATGGTTTGGCAAAGCAAGGAACTCAAAGACACTCTGTTCTGGGCAATTCTGTAAATAGTGAATAGTTTCTGAGTGGGCTTTGTTTTTGTGCCCACAAATCTTTGTTGTACCTCTTTTTTAATCTAATGAATCAATTTTGTGTTGCTGATAATATATATATATATATATATATATATATATATATATATAACCTCCATGGTTTTCATCCATGTGTTTCTACTGTTGCTGTGTAGTTATCAAATTTAAAACCATGGAGGCCCTTTACATGAACGTGCTCTAGCATATCTATTTGGGTTATTTTGTTTAGACATTTACCATTATTTTTGCTTTATTTTTTATTGAAGAATTTTTCTCTTTTTAAATTGATCTGTTGCAAATTGAAGGGGCTAGAGGGGGTAGGGGTAGACCAAAAAGGACATGGGCCAAAGTAGTAAAAAATGATTTAAGCACTAATAATTTAACAATGGATATGTTATTAAACAGAACGAAATGGTGAAACAGTATTCATGTAGCTGACCCTATATAATTGGGATAAGGCTTGGATGATGATGATGGTGATTAAAATTTTCTCTTTTTAATTACATGCTCCCTTTTTCAATATACATTTTAATTCTCTCTTATCTTTCAATTATCAAAGAGGTCTAACTTGTTTTGGAATCCCTGGTTCATGTTCTTTGGAATCTTGGGCCTGTGATTGGCTGAACTTTGGGCATTGCTGCCATTTCATGGGCCTTTCGGGGCCATGAGTATATACGCTTTCTGTTTTTGTCCCATTGGTTCTCTTTCCTTCCCTGCACAAAGCATGTACTTCAGTTCTTCAGCATATTTGTGATGAAATTCTGAAAACCTGCTCCAGTCTTGCACAAACATCCTGGCAACCCAAGATAGAATTATAAGCAGAAGTGGTTGGTTGACATTTAGCTTGTTGGGAGTACCACGTGTTTGTATGGCCATAATGGATAATGATTTGAAAGTGGTTTTGTTACATGGATGGTTGGATGGCAGTACCAATAATATTTGTTCTCTTCCTAAATTTGCACCTTACATTGCCTAGAAAATGTTTCACAAGGGAATCCATGTTCAATTAAATAGCCAATGCAGCATGACAGCTATTGCTGTTAATATTGACTATTTTTTGGTAAAAATTAATATTGACAATTTATAATCATAACTATTCCTCCAGATCTATTTCTCTAGTCTGCTATGGCCATAGCAGTTTACACTGGTAGTTTCATTCCCATCTTTCTGCTGTTCAACTGGCCCAGTAATTTCTTCATTTGGCAGTAAGAATTCTCATTACCATTCAGCTCTTGCATCTAGTGAAATGAACTATTTTGTATTTAATATCCATTTGGCATGATCTCATTATGAATCTTGTTTGATTTAAGTGTTCCTTTCATTTTATCCTATGTTTTCATGTAACAAGTTCTGTATGTATATATATAGTGTTTCTATGTTATAATTTTGAGTGTTTTCCTTGTTGTTTATTTTATTATTATTATTGCTTTATTGCTCTAGGATGCTATGAGGACCTCATAATCCCTGTGACAAACTTTCACAATGAAGATAAGGGCTTCATGGTATTAGCTGGTGATGTTTTTGATGTCCCTATTAGGAAGGACATTGTTCACCGTGTTGTACGATGGCAGCTTGCGAAACGACAGCAGGTACTAGGCACTTATCATTTCATTGCAAGTGCATATGACTTATATAACTTATGACATCCTGCCCAATTTTATGGGACCATATAGCTGATAAAGTTCAAACAAGTTAATATCTTGGTTTTCGTAGTTGGTCTACATATTCTTCCCCCCCTTTGGAAAACTGGTAACCGAAACCGAACCGAAGCCAATCGGTTAACCAGTTGATCGTTTCAGTTACCGTCAGTTTTTCATCTTTTTATTTTCATAATATTATATAATAAATATAAAATTTTATATTATATTGTAAAAAACTAGAAATACATATAAAATATTATATTATAAATGAAAAATAATATATTATTTGAGTTCTTGAAGGAAAAACTATTTTCACGGATCATGCACCTTTGAGTTGAAATAAAGAATGAGTCCATTGAAAATAAAGGTAAATAAATAAATAAGCCATGAATATAATCTATAATAAATGATATTTGCTCTGCTTATGAGGATATTTTATTAGAAATCCACAAGCAATATCATGTACTCAACCTCTTTCCCAGCAATGACCCAGTAGCTGAGATGTTGGCATCCCTCCAAATATGGAGGCATGGGATCAAACCTGCATAAGTACAGGCTCTCTGTGGTAATGTCAGTGCACTTATGTGCACCCTGCTCTGTCCCCACCCCTTTATCCCCTATGTAATCCTTTCAAGCAGACAGCTTCCCTACATGACCTCTCCTTTTTTTCCACTTGGAGGGATAATGTGCAGACTTGAAGCATTCATCGAATAGGGAACCCTCTGGATTGGCCCGACGTCCAATCCTCTACCTGTATCAGCACTATACTACCAGCTTGTATTGGTGGACTTCCTCATCAAATATCAGCTGTTGAAATTTATGATTTTTTTAATAAAAACATAAATCAAAGTGCTATTTTATTTTTTATTGGTAAAATAAGGCTTATTATTTCACACATAGAGCCTGCAGGGCAACTATGTAGGGGCTCTTTTGGGCTTCCACCTAGATTGCACATGGAGGAATCCTGGGTTGTTTAGACTTACAAAAAAATCTTGAGTTGTTTAGCAAAGCTTACTAAATAACTCAACTAGCGGGGCCATCCAATTAGATTGCTCACTTGGAAAGCTAAGCTAAGTTTCTTTGCTGATTTAATAAAAGTCTTCTTTCTGTTGCTAATAAAAAAAATAAAAAATAAAAAATAAAAAGATAAGCTAAATTTCTTAGCTTATTTTTAAATGGAGTTGGTGTTTCTGAAGGATATGTCAATAAAATTGTGATACATAAATGGCACACAGGGAACACATTCAACAAAAACTATTAGTGAAGTTAGTGGGACTGGAAAAAAGCCATGGCGACAGAAGGGCACTGGACGAGCAAGGCACGGAACATTGCGTGGGCCTCAGGTGACTTTCTGTTCTGTTAGCTTGTTATCATGTTTCTACTTGTTAAATCTATGTTGTGTGGTCTAGGATAAGTTCATGGAATTAATCAAAGTTCATGAAAACAGTTTAGGCATGGTGCCACTATGCATGGTCCTAAGCCACGAACTCATGCAATCAAGCTGCAGAAGAAAGTTCGCCGTTTAGGGCTGAAAATCGCTTTGTCAGCCCGTATAGTTGAAGGAAAGGCAAGTTTCTCTCTCTCTCTCTTTAAGGAAACTGAACATTGTTATTTTACGTACTACAAATGGTTCCAAATGCTTATGTAGAAATATTGTAGGTTTCATAGGAGAGACTTAGTAATATGAGGTATAGTATGATTTAGAATAATGGTTTCAGTATGCCTTTGTCTGTGCCTTCATGATACAGAGGAGTGTGAATGAATATAGACCAGTACAATTCAAGTTTTGATTAGGCTGACTAGGTGACTGCCTATACATTTTGGAGGCTCATCACCTAAGCAACCGACTAGGTTGTTGGTTTATATCTGAACATCTTAATATGGGCAATGAACTAATTATGCCCCTTTCATTTATTGATATGAATGAATATAGCCTATTTTGAGTCAAAAGTAAAAAATCAAAGATCTTAATCCCTTTTCATATGTGTGTGTGGTTTGAACCAGAGAGATCATTCAAAATTTTTTTGCTGAATATAAATTAGTTTTTAATAGGTAACATAACTATTGTTTATTTACTGAATATAATTACATAAATAAAAGAATGTTTTACAATCAAAGGAGTAGTACTCCAGTTTATAGGTAAGCATTGCTACCTAATCCTGATAAAACTGCTAAGACCAGGCTGAAAATTATCACCTCTAGATTTAGTTGATTAGAGACTTTGAACTAGGAAGGGAGAGGAGAAATATCTCCCATCTCTAATTTTATGACTGTATATTATTTTGTAAGGATGAACTATTAAGGGGAGTCTGGGAATGAGAAGCATCATTGTTTTGATTTGGTGTTTTAAGCCACCCTCTTATCTGAAAGTTAACTTGGGAAAGCTAACTTGGAAGGGACAAATATGGAAGATAATAGAGTTGAGGTTTACTCTATGATGCCTGGATGTTTGGTGCTTTCACTTTCCCATACTTGGGTTTACTGTTGGGTGGGATCCTTCAGTCCTCATTTTCTTGGATCCCTGTCATGCATGGGTCCTGAAAGATTGTTAGCTTGTAAGAATTAAAATTATTCGGAGGTACATCATATAGATTAGATACATATTCTCAAATTTGCTTTTTTTACTTATTCCGTCTTTAGAGCCCTCATTTCATCCATCAAGTGACTGTAAAAGGTGACAAGGGACTACTTTGGGAGTCTGGTCAATATGAAAGACCATCTAATTAAGTATGGTATTGTGTGTAAGGATAAGAGAGAAGGGGAATTGGGAATTAGGAGGAACATGTCTCATAAATACTTCTCTACTAGGGAAATGGTTATGGAAATTTCCTTGGACTTTGACAAGCTTGTGGTATTCTGTGATTAGTAAGTGTTCATGGTCTATCTACTGATGGGTGGGACACTAGATTGACAAGACTAGCTACCTTAACCTCTCTTTGGAGAGCTATCTATGGCACCTTGGATTTGTTTTCTTGATTCCTAAGATACAACTCTAAGGGGCCATTTGATAATGGCTGAAGTTGCTGAACTGAAAGACTTACTGCTTTGTCTTTTAGTTGATAAAATAATTAAATAATAAAACTTTCAAGGGTAAAGTGATCTACCCAATTTAAGTTCAGCCATTAAGGAACCCACAACCTCCTTAAAAACTTATTCAATAAAACACAAGGCAATAAGCTTTTCAGTTCAGCATCTTCAGCTGTTATCAATCAGTCCCTAAGTGAAAATAGGGTAAGGCTTTTGGGGAATCTTTTATGGAGGGTTAGTCCACTTTGTTCCTGGTTCCAAGACAACAAGCTCAATGGAGGGTATGCTTCCATTTCTTCAATGGGGATTCCCTAGGGCGCTGGCTTTAGGAACACCCCTCCCTAGACCCCTGATAGCTAGGACCAACATTGGGTAATGACTCTTTTTGGCTTCATCTAATCCACTTGAATTTTTTGAGCAACATACTCTTAAATCTCTCCACTCTTAAATGTCCCCCTTACTATGATTATTGAACCAAGGCAACATAATGGGCCCACTTTGAAGTATTTTTGGTCACTTTTAGTTAATGTTACTGGTAAAAGGAATTATATTTCTTGGTCATCCTTATCGTACCCCATTTCTACTGTAGGCTCTTCAATCAATACTGTGTCATCAATAAATAAGTTATATGATGCAACCTCTTGAAAATGTTTAATTAACTCAAACATTTACAAGAAACTGTCACCTCTACCCTAGATTGCAACTAGTCTCTGTTTTTTTTTGGGTGATCAAACAACTAGTCATTGTATTATCATGGATATCCCTTTTTTTTATCAGAAACGATAACTTTCATTAGAGATAAACTAAACTGAAATACAGAAGTCAACTCTTATTAGAAAAGGTTGATCCAATAAACATCAAACATTACAGCCCTGCCCAGTAAAGTCTCTCCCTTACAGTCCCTTGTTTTGCTAGGGCATCAGCAAAACCATTTGCTGATCTCCTTACCCACTTGAAACAAACACCATCATCATGGATACCCTTGATAAAGTCGATATATTCAATTGGAGTCCAGATAGCTTGGACCAACATTCCATTGTGGCCTTTTTTATCTAATTGGGAATCCTTTCCTTTCAAAATCTACCATATTATCTCTTGAATATAGATTGCTTGTTTTCTTAACATCAACTACTGCTTTATGTTATCTATTAAAAAAAACTAATGTTGTATTTTTTTTTTTTTGGGGGGGGGGGTGTTGCAGGGTTGTAATAAGAAAAATAAAAGCAATTGTAAGAGTACACAACAAAGTATAGGCTTTTACCTATGCCAAGTAAAAACAGAAAAACAGAAGAGCCAACTTCATTGCTGCTCTCCCCAATATCATTCTTAGTTCAATGGCAAGCCCATACAGGGAAGGTATTGCCATACGGGGCCTGTCTAACTGCACCTTCTCTATCAAGTGAACCAGCTAGAGAATCTGCAGATGTTAATACCCAAGTGAAAAGGGTTCACAGCCCTAGCCAAAGATCTTGATTCTCTTGCATGATGTTGATACTGTGAAGGACCTGTCCTCAAGTTTCTCATACACCCAATGACAGCTTGTGAGCAAACCTTGCAATAAAAATAATAGCTCCACTGAGTCTGGATTAGCTGCACTTGATGGCTGTGTTACCAAATACCAATAATAATGCCCCACGGCAACCACAAAATGTATATGCCTCACAATCACCACTCAGTCTCTCACTTTGTGTGGATGGCTGATGTGGGGCATTATTACCCAGCCCTTAACACAGCCATCAAGTTCAGATAATCCGAGCTTAGCTCACCCCAGTAGAATCACCTATGACACCTATATACACCATGAATGTTGTCACCTTGATGGTTTTTGAAAACACTACCTATTACTCAGTTCCCAAGATTGTTAAATAACAGCCATCAAAATCCAACTTGATGCAATCAATTGATGGAAGTACCCAATTCTGAACCCTTAAATTTATAATGGAAGATGAAGACACAAAAATCAGCTAACCCTTGGGTAATTTCTTCTCCCCTAACTTTCCATCAACTATCCAAGTAAAAAAAAAAAAAGACAGCTTTCTCACGGTTTATCTTCCTGGCATACCCAATTGTTCTTTTAATGTGCTCATTTCATGAAGATGATACAAATCTTCATCATCTTCATTGTTGCTATCAATTTGCCATCCTCATCGTCATATGGCATAAATAACATATCCATTTTATATTATTTGGTGACAATGTTATTGATATCACTTCTCTGTGTACTGGAAGTATATAGTCTATTTATTTTCATCTTGGCCATGATTATTGTTATTTGATTCCCCATTCTCTCTTTACTCCTTGTTTTAGATGATTGCTAAACTCTATGTTGGTGGTTGAATCTAACAAAATAAGTTTCAACAATGAACAGCTTCTGGTTTTCGAGGATTTGGAGGTCCCAACCCACAAGACCAAGAATATTGTGAATTATGTCTCACAAATAGAGAACACCAAGAAACTTTTGCTGGTGGATGGCGGTCCAATAAATGAAAAACTCAAATTAGCTACACAGAATCTTCACTACGTCAACGTTCTTCCTTCAATCGTAAGTTGAAAATTGTGCTCTTAATTTATTAGGTTTTCTAACCTTCTCCATCTCAATGTTTGGTTTGGGCACCATATACAACATCCAAAGTTCCAAACTCTAGATCGAAATGTTTTGCACTTCCTGAATATCTGTAGTCAGTGTACAGTGTATTAATGGGGAAGCCCAATACTGAGAAAAGAACGCTTCAATAAACATGTTAAGAAACGCCAGGCGACTCCATCTAGGGGTGTTCATGGGTCGGGTTGGGTTGGTTTGAATCATTTTCTTCAACCGACCCGACTTAGTCAGTTTACTTATTGACTAAACCAAAACCAACCAACCCAAACATGAAGGGTCGGTTTATCAGTCTAGTCGGATTTTATATATATTTTAAACTAAAAATCTATGTCTAAATATCTATTTATATTTAAGTTTATTTCTTTTTTGTTTTATGCAAAACCAAAATATATATTTAAATCAATTACTTTTTTTTTGCAAAACTGATTTCTTTTTGTCAATAAATATTTAAATTTATACAAAACTGAATTAAATATTGTACCATTGTATTATATTTGTATTGGTTTTGACTTTTGCGTTTTTAGTTTTTAGCATAAATAACCAATTTCTTTTCAAAGTTCAAACAAAACACAAATAAAATATATCAACATTTAACATATAGAGTAGGGACTAATTAATAATTACTTAAACATATAGGATCAGTTCGGTTTGGTTTGGTTTCGGTTTATTTTCTCATACAAACTGAAACCGACCGGTGGTTTTGAAAAACCGACCAATTTGGGTTGGGTCGGGGCCAGTTTGGTCAGTTTGACATTTAATGGTTACACCCCTAACTCCATCTAAACAAAATTTGTTTCCACCACATGCAGGGTTTGAATGTCTACAGTATCCTGTTGCACGACACTCTTGTAATGACACGGGATGCTGTTAATAGGATCGTTGAGCGGATGCATACTCCAATTAACCGCTGAAGCAATAACAAACAAACTGGAGAGCGAGGAGGAATTTTTGTATTTATTTAATCCTTTCTTAGTAGGAGAGTAGCAAACGCAAGAGAGAACATCCCCCCTCCCCCTTTTTTTTTCGTTTTTTTTTCTACTTTTTTATGCATGTCTTCAAGTCTTATTTATCATTTTCGATGAAATGCATGCCTGTAGGTCAGACTTGAAAAGAATTCCGGTATCCATACACATGGTGGAAGAGGTACTACGAGACTGTCTAATGCTTGTGAATTGTGATGTTATCCTGAGGTCCATTATGGTAGCTAGTTTTTCATTTGGTCTGTTCTATTTTAGTTTCAGATGGTTAGTGTTTGATGTAGGGGTGATCATTTCTGAGCTTTGATCTCCTGCCCACAAGAATACTACCCATGCCTACCCACATGACACTATTGTACATTGGAAACATTTTCTGTATTTACATGTTACCATTCATGGGGAGATGTTTCCAATGTACAGCTATGGTGTGCAGTGGGTAGGATTGTTGTGAGTATATAGTCGAAACTAACTATCATGTCTTTTCAGTATCTAGCCTGGCACAATCCTGTCTGCAAATTTCTGTCATTGGGCAGGCCCAACCCTCAATAGTTGGTTTCAACTATGATACTGAAAATACATGATAAACAGAAAAATTTATAATCAATCGGATCATAAAAGTGGTTACCAATCAGGAATTCATCAAAATTTACAGGAGATTTGGAAGTTGTCATTGTTGAAAGCTTCTGGTATTATACCTTTCTAACATCATAGATTTATCCATACACTTTTACCCTGCCGTGGATCATGATTTTCACTTGCTCCACGGTTCACCTCATCTCATTGTACTCGATGGATCATTAATGCAAGATCTGTAAAAGTAAAACCCATTTGTTGAATGGAAATTATGGATTGAAGCTTTGAGCTATTCAGCTACCATAGTTGCTAAGGCTATGATAAAGTAAAGCCTAAAGCCCGCCTCTCAGGTATGACCCTTATCAGTTATCATAGTTGCTAAGCCTAGCCCAGCCCGGAAAGCTTATGATCATTGTTGCTCACTTGCGTGGTTACATGATCAGTGATTCTATGATCTTTGACTTCTCTATATCATGGAGTACCCCTTCGGATTTTTTTTTTAAAAAGAAAAAACGGACGAAGATCTATAGAATTCTCATCCGTGAGTCTACCATTCTAAGGGTCCATTTGGTTTATAGTTGGAATCGGAATTGAAATGGTCCATTCCGAGTCTGTTAGGTTCAGACAGGAATGAGAATAGAAATTAGAATCAGCAGAAATGATGGGATTTCATTCTCAAAGAAAGGGCAGGGAATGACCATTCGGCCATTCCTTCCAATGGGGAAATATTATTCCAACAGGAATAGGAATGAAATTTCAATTTTGCCCAATCAAATTCCAGACCCCTATTCCAGTAAACCAAACGAGGACTAATTTTTGCTGCAAACACATTCAGTTGGAAGCTCCTTTAAAAAAAGTTGATTCGGGTCCAGTTCATCTTATTGGTGGGAATCACTGATTTGAATTGAAAAAATTATTCCCAATTACAACATGCTGTGAGATTAGTATGAGTAAATCCGAATTGAAAAAATAAATTGTCCCCTATGCTATACCCTATCAGAGCTTGTTGAAAATAAATGAAACTAGTTAATATTTACATCTCCCATCGGGTTTTGGTCAATTCAGGTTTTATTTGTATCCCTTAGACAACGAAAATTATAAGGCTTCGTTAAGGGAAGAAACAGAATTAAGATTATATCCTTAATAATAAAATATCATTTTAAATTTTTTTATTATTAATATAATTTTAACTTTTATGTTTTACTTCGACATTAATTTATCCCTTGAATGAAAGTATTGTTGCCCATTTAATATACGAAGTAAATTGGTTTCTTAATAATTTTTGAATGCCATGCCTATACAGGCTTTCTTTTCCAGTCAGTCAGTGATTTTTTTTTTCTTATTTTTGAATGCCACTCACTCACTCAGTGCAAGTTAATGGAGGGATGGATGGAATAAAATCCCCCATTTCTGGATTACGCTCCAAACCATGCAAAACCTTTAAATCTTGGTGGCATTGGCATTTTTTTTACGGTCACAAAGACAAAGGTTTTATTACATGGAAATCCCACAACCAAATAAAATAAAATAAACTACGAAAGCTTCTGTTTTTGTATATTCAAAAGGCCTCAGTGTTGCTCAGAAAATATGGAAGCTTCTGTTAAATTGTTTTAATGCTTGCCCATCTTGTGGCAGTTACCCTTTTCTACCTTCTTGTACTTCTTCTTGGCCGAGTCAGAATCATCGCTCTCGCCCATCACAGCTTCTTTTGCATCTTCAAAGGTCTCTTTAACAGTCTCGATCGCTGCTTCGGCCTTTTCCTTGGCTACCCTCGTGAACTCCTCGGCCGTCGACCTTGCCTTCTCTATGATCTCTTCGCCGAGACTCTCCTTGTCGCTGTATCTCTGAAACAAAACATCCATTACTCTTTTAATTTAGCACAGAGCCACAGATACGAGGGAGTAAACAGATCAAAAGAAATGAGGGCTTCGCTCTTTCTAACCAGTGGGAGATGATCATTAATCTGTTACCTTGATGGGCGTGTAGAGAGATGATTGTGATGGTGTCAACAGCAATGGCTTGACCGCCAATGAGCGGAAGCACGATGTGGAGACGAGAAGATGACGGTAAGCCATGTCTCGTTCGTATCTGTGTCAAAACTGTGAAAACAGGTAAGGAATTTGAAGGAGAAGGAGCTAGCAATCGATCCCGATGGAGGAGTTATTCTGAAACTCAAAACTTGAAGACAACGGAGGGAATGAAAGAGAGGATGCGAGGGTTAATGGACGGACGTGGCTCGCTATTACGTTCTGAGATGCCACGTGAATGCCTACGCTTGTGCCACCTCGTCTTGTCTTTCACTTCCGCTGGAGCGGTTTTCCTCTTTTCTTAGTGGTCTAGCGGAAAGCTCTCCGACAATAAGCAAGGTTGAATATGCACAAGTCTTCCTGTGTTCATTTACATCGAATAGAACAAGGAGAAAATTTTATTACACAATTACAAGTGTTTCTCAAGAACTGATCAAGTGTTAGAATCTGCATATTTGACGCATTGCTATCAGGGATATTACCTCCATTCACTGTTGCCCAGTTAGGGTGCATTGGTTTTTGGATTTTGAGAAAGGAAAAGTGGGTTAATGGGATTTTGGTTATGGGAATTTTGGATTTTTTTATTTTTATGTAAGGTTTATGGAAAATTATTTTTTTTTATAATTGAATGGGATAAAATTGTTTATTTATTTACTTTAAAAATAAAAGAATATGGGAAAGAATAAAAGGTATTGCCCTCAATTCTCTATTGTAATGTAATGTAATCTATATCTATACTACTAATAAAAGAGCAAATAACCCCATTTTTTAGAATTTTCATTAGACATTTTTATTCCTTATCTTAGCAGCATACAATGGACATAAAAAGGGCATATATGTCCTTTACTCTCACTCCAAAAACTACCCACTTATAACAGTTAAGAAACTGCTCACTTAGTGATGAAGGGTGATTTGGCACGACCTAGTAAGAAGGGGACACGTAGACGCGATTTGCTTGAGGGGTAACAACTCAGCCAAACGAACCCAATTCGCAACATTCGGAGCTCGGGTATTTAGCCACTTCGGCCCAAAAACCACCTCGGCGTAGAGACACCTTGACACCCAATCCAGTTCGGGCCTAAAGAACTGAAGTGCCAGTTTGGAGCTAAAGAGCTGAAACGCCATGTAATCGACTCCAAAGGCCACCCCAGTGGACTCTGAATTTCTCGGGATCACGACGAGACTCATCCTACCTCTGTCTGAATCGAAGGTAAATGATAAACCTTATCAACACATTGCTCTCCTTAAAAAATGAAACGGATCTTTTTCGCACAGCCCGGAGATCCCGGAGCTCTTTCATAAGGCCCACGACTACTCCATTATATAAGGACATGAAACTCCAAGGCAATTGATGACGCGTGATTATTTACTCACTAGCATTCAAGCATTCAAGTATTCAGCTCGCATCCACAGTATAGTACTGACTTAAGCATCGGAGCGACCTCGTCGGGTTAGCCACCTTGGGTTCTCTGATCTACTATTTTGCAACTTGGTGCAACTCGCCGTGCAACTGGAGTTCGGATCATCTTCTAGCTAGGAGTATCTAGATCACGCACCATCAATTGGCGTCATCTGTGGGAAATTGATCGAAAGGTCATCCCAATTTTAATTGGATCACCTCGTTCAGTGCGTCTGAACAATAAAGATCTAGATGCAGTAGGTCCAATAGTTCCAACAGTATCAATAGTACTATCTGTACCAGTAGTTCCCACCACTGCAGCCGAACCAACTGTCAATTCCACCCCGACACCTAGGGTTGCGTCAGGGCCAAAACCCAAATCGGCCTGGAACTATCCAGAACGTCAACTGATCCCCCCATCGGGGTGAGTGGACCTTGCACACTCCTCCAGTCTCGCAAGGAAAATTTAGAAACAGGCCCGGGGATAGTCAGCTCAACAGGGCCAATCCGACTCAGCACTCCCAGCAGGAAAACAACGACTCGCGAGGAGATAACAACCAACCCAGAGTTTGAGGTGTGAACTCGAGGCAGGACCCCTCTGCCCCTTGTGATAGCCGGTGCGAACCCCACAACCAAGAGAACCCGACAAGAAGGAACCAGGAACCACCTCGCGATAATGTCTGTAGTGATGCTAAGATACCAGATCAGACTGAAATCAGCAGTACCAACACCAAGCTGGTGAAGAAGCAGCAATGGTGACATCGCAAGATACGCCGATCCTCGGCCATAAACAGTCTGCCAGTGAAGCCAAGCCAGTAAGCAAAGCAAGCTAAAGAAAAGGAACAAGTGAGCTCGGTGGAAATGAAGACTGTGCCTCCATTGCTTTACCAGTCATCTCCTCTATCTCTCGAGCTCCTAGCAACTCCGATGCGGAAAGACTTCAAGGTGCCCCCGTTAGATAAGTATGATGGGTCGTTTGACCCCAGCAATCATGTGGATTCCTTCCAGTCTCAGATGCACCTATTTGGAGCTGACGAGTCCTGCATGTGTATAGCCTTCTCCACTACGTTTAGGGGGTAGTCCGAACTTGGTATAGGAACCCCGCGTCGGGCTCCATCAAAAGCTGGTCCCAATTTTCCAACCTGTTTACTACGCACTTCATTACCAGCAAGGTGTCCGAAGTCACAAGAAAGCCTTCTGAACGTGGTTCAGAGGGAAGGAGAATCAATCAGAAGCTATATAAAGCTCTTCAACGATACTTGCCTGCAGATACCGGACCCCAATCCAGCGATGCGACTCACTGCGACAAAGAAATGAATCACCCATAAAGAGTTCAAGTGGCACGTGGTAGCTAACAAACCAAAAGATATCACCGAGTTCCTCAAGTTGGCAGATCAATTCATCGGTACCGAGGAGGAGATCAACCAAAAGATTGATAATCCACCACCGGAAAAGAGGAAGAGAGAGAATGAAGGGACGAGCAATGGTGGGCAGAAAATAAAGAAGAGCAAGTCCCCGAGCAGGGGAAGAAGCAAGTCAAGAAGTCGGTCCCCCTCGCTTACCCACAAGCCAGGTCGGCGCTCCAAGACCCCACCCGTGGAGAGAACGAGCTATACGCCTTTGAATGCTAAGCGAGGAGAGATCTTAATGGCTATTAAGGATTCCTCCTTCATCAAATGGCCTCCCAGGTTAAGGGGAGACCCGGCAACAAGAAATCCAAATGTCTACTGCCATTTCCACCGAGGTCATGGACACAGCACGGAGATTTGCAGGAATCTCCGCGACGAGATCGAGGAACTTATCCGCTGTGGGTAGATGAAGAATTACATATTGCGAAGGAGAGGAGCAAGCAGACCAACAGGTAGATCGACAGGGGGACCAGAGGAGGAATGGCCCCGAGGCCAGCAGGCAAAATGAGCAACCACCTCGACAGTTGCCAGAGGAAAGACCAGTCTGCGGGGTGATCAATATGATCACTGATGGGTCCATCATTGCCGGGTGTACATTGACAGCTGGGAGGACCTCGGTCCGCGAATTGGAAAACGAAGGTGAAAACCAGCCAAAGCGACCTCGGCTCGAAGAACTGATCTACTTCATAGGGAACTAATCTACTTTAGTAGTGAAGCTAAGGATTAACGACTTTGAGGTGAAATGCATCTTGGTGGACTCAGGCAACTCAACAGACATACTCTTCAAGGAGACCTTTGGCAAGTTACAGTTATAGCAGAGTGACCTGAAATCGGCAGATACGCCTTTGATAGGGTTCAACGGCGAGGAGGTCAAACCTCTTGGTCGAATCACACTACCCGTAGAAACCGGCACATGGCCAAACATTGTGCGATTTGAGCACACGTTCTTGGTAGTCACGACTCCCTCCCCCTACAATGCAATAGTAGGTCGGCCTATCACGCACGTTTTACGTGCGATAGTGTCCACTTACAACTTAGCAATGAAATTCTCAACTGATTACAAAGTGGGAGTCGTGCGAAGTGACCAGCTCGAATCCTGCAAATGCTACATGGCTGCCTTAAAAGGAAAAGCAAAACTGGCAGAGGACGTCAAGCTCGAACAACCGGTGGAGTATATTGACGAGTGAGCTGCCCCGAAAGAAGAAACGGTCCACATACCAGTCTCTGTCGTCGAACCAGTCAAAACTCTTCAGATCGGTGCCTCAAACCACTTCGAACCCAGCTAGTAAGTTTCTTACTTGAAAATTTAGATATTTTTGCTTGGTCCGCGGTAGAGATGTCCGAGGCTAATCCAAAAATTATAACTCGCAAACTTAATACTGACCCTTTAGTCGGGCCAGTAAGACAAAAGAAGCGTAACCTCGCCCCAGAACGTTGGAGGGTAGTCAATGAGGAGGTCGGGAAGTTCCTCGCGACAGACTTCATCAGAGAAGTCCATTACCCAAGCTAGGCGACCAACCCAGTTTTGGTGAAAAAGGCCAATGGCAAATAACGCATGTGCATCGACTACACTGACCTGAACAGAGCTTGCCCGAAAGACTGCTTCCCGCTGCCCAAGATCAACCGGCTAGTGGACGCAACCTTAGGGCATGAGTTGTTGAGCTTCCTGGACGCCTATTCCGGTTACAACCAGATTAGGATGGATCCCACTAATGAAGACAAGACAGCTTTCATAACTGAGCTCGGGTTATATTGTGACAAGATCATGCCCTTCGGATTGAAAAAGGTCGGGGCAACATTCCAGCGCCTTGTAAACAAAATTTTTGAGCCATTGATCGGCAATAAAGTAGAATGTTATGTTGATGACATGGTCGTGAAGACCCAATTTTCAAATTCTTTGTTTGATGATTTAAAAGATGTTTTTCAAATTTTACGAAGATATAACATAAAATTAAATCCGAATAAATGCGTCTTCGGAGTCACTTCAGGTAAATTCCTATGCTATATAGTCAACCAATGTGGCATTGAGGCCAACCCAAACAAAATAAAAGCGATCCTAGATATGAGACCACCCTGAAAAATAAAAGAGGTCCAGAGGCTGATTGGCCGGACAGCCACCCTGAGTCGCTTCATGTCTAAATCGGCTGACCAGTGCCTACCCTTTTTTAAAGCTATAAAAAAGAGCAAGAACTTCGAATGGACTGAAGAGTGTCAGCTCGCTTTTGACGAGATGAAAAGGTACTAAAGTACCACCCCAGTTTTAACTCGACCCGAAGAAGGGGACATGTTAAAACTATACCTTTCTGCAAGCGATGAAGTGGTTAGTCCGGTACTGATCAAAGAAGTAGATCGGGTTCAACGACCCATCTACCATGTTAGTAAAGTTTTGTAGGATGTAGAGACTAGAAATCTGGAGATCAAGAAACTAGCATACGCGCTGAACATAGCAGCCTAGAAACTTCACCGATACGTCCAGGCCCATACTATAGTTGTTCTCACCCACAAACCCCTGAGGCAGATTCTGCTCAAGCCCGAGGTGTCTGGAAGATTAACAAAGTGGTCCATCAAACTGAGTGAATATGATGTTTGGTATGAGCCTTAACCAACAGTCAAAGCCCAGGTCTTGGTAGACTTTGTAGCAGAGTGCACGTTCGACGTAAGGACCCCCGAGTTGACTGAGCTCGCTCACACAATGGGAGCATCAACTAGTACGGTGTCACCCTAGTCAAAGTGGAACCGACCTGGGACAAGTAGCCTTGGATCCTCTACGTCGACGGCTCATCTAACCAGTAGGGAAGCGATGCAGGATTGATACAGTACGACCCAAGCGAGGTGAATCTGGAGTATGCTCTCTGGTTCAGATTTGAGGCATTGAACAACGAGGCAGAATATGAAGCGTTGAGTCACTGGCGAGTATGAAACCTGTGACCTAACTATGGCAGCTTACCTGGCCAAAGTCAGAGAGATTCTGCATAGCTTCGTCTCCTGCTTTATCAGGCAAATTTTGAGGTCCGAGAAATTTGAGGCCAATGCCTTGTCTTGTATAGTGAGCACGAGCAACAACACTATGCAAACTGTGTACATAAAGGACTTACCTCAGCCCAACATTCTTGGGGGGGGAGCAGAAGAGATCACTCCCGTTTCATAAGCGGAATCGAGCTAGATCAACCTACTCGCTGGTTTTCTGCTCCACGGGACCCTACCTGCAAAATATAATGTGGCTCGGAGGGTAGAGCACCAGTCAGCCAAGTACATCCTCATAGACAAACAGTTGTATAGAAGATCCTTCACACTCTCTTATCTACGTTGCTTGCGACCCTCTAAAGCTGAGCACATACTTCGCGACACCCACAAAGGCTTGTGCGGTGGACACTTGGGGTGTAGAGCCCTCGCACAGAAAGTGTTAACACAAGGCTATTATTGGCCCACAATGAAGGCAGATGCACTTAAGCTCGTCAAAAAGTGTGACAAGTGTCAGAGGCATGCCAACGTCCACCACCAACCTGTTGCTGATTTGAAATACCTCACCAGCCTGTGGCCCTTTGCGCAGTGGGGAATCGACATCCTTGGTCCTTTCCTGCCAGCAATAGGGCAGAGGAGGTTCTTGGTTGTAGCAGTAGATTATTTTACAAAGTGGGTGGAAGTCGAACCCCTGGTAATGATCACAGCCCGTAACATACATAATTTCTTCTAGAAAAGCATAGTATGCTGCTTTGGACTACCCCAGGTGCTGATATCCGACAATGGAAAGCAGTTCGAATATGTTAAGTTTCAAAACTAGTGTGCCGAGATGGAGATTCAGCAAAGCTTTACCTCGGTGGCACACCCCCAAGCGAACGAACAAGCAGAAGTAACTAACAGGGTGATACTTCACAGATTGAAAGCTCGCTTAGCTCAAGCCAAGGGATTGTGGGTGGACGGATTGCTCAGTGTCCTTTGGGCCTACCAAACTACTATCAAGACTGCAATGGGTGAGACCCCCTTTAACCTCACGTATGGCATAAAGGCGGTGATCCCGACATAGATCAAGATACCCATATTACAATTGGAGGCTTATGATGAGGAAACAAACGATGACGAGCTCTGTACCAACCTAGACCTGGTAGAGGAGGTGCAAGACCTGGCCTACATTCGGACCGTAGCCTACCAACAGAGAGTAGCTCGGTACTATAACACCTGGGTCAAAAAACGACAGTTCCATGTCGGTGACCTGGTTCTTCGGAAAGTTATGGTACTTGAGCCCGACGTAGGTAAGCTCGGATCGAATTGGGAAGGACTGTATCGTGTAAAGTAGGTATTCGGGGAAGGCACATATGAGCTCGAGACTTTGGAAGGGAAGCAGGTACCTCGAGCATGGAACATCGATAACCTAAGAAGGTACTACTTATGAGCCTGTGACTCCAAGGCAAAATTTCTCTAAGTCTATGTGACCACTAAATTGGTCAAAAAAAGACGACCGACTGGAGAGAGGACTGTGAGTCACTCCCAGAAGCCTAAGGGCTATGGTGCCGATTTGACAAAAAGACCTCAGCACTACAATAAGTCCTAATCGCCTCTTCGGCATAGGCAGACAAGTCCTAGTTGCCTCTTCGACATAGGCAGATAAGTCCTAGTCGCCTCATATAGGCGCAACGATCCCCAACCACCTACTCGGCTTGGGCAAGTAAGTAGCCTGTGCACAAACAGGTCAGGTATATACCCTATAGTGTCTATCCACCTCGGCATACAACAAACATAAGGTTAATCCCACGTGGAGTCCAGCTCGCTAGTCTGGCACTTCGGGATAACCACGTAATCGACTCCAATGGCCTCCCCAACGGACCCCGAATTTCTCGGGATCACGACGAGACTCATCCTAGCCCCGCCTGAATCGGAGGTAAACGATAAACCTTATCAACACATTGCTCTCCTTAAAAAATGGACAGATCTTATCCGTACAGCCCAGAGATCCCATAGCTCTTTCGTTAAGCCCACGACTACTCCATTATATAAGGACATGAAACCCCAAGGCAATTGATGACACATGATTATTTACTCACTAGCATTCAAGCATTCAAGTATTCAGCTCACATCCACAGTATAGTACTGAATTAAGCATCGGAGCGACCTCGTTGGGTTAGCCACCCCGGGTTCTCTGATCTACTATTTTGCAGCTTGGTGCAGCTCACCGCGCAACTGGAGTTCGGATCATCTTCCAGCTAAGAGTATCTAGATCGCGCACCATCACTTATAACTGTTCAAAAACTGTCCACATATAATAGTTAAGCAACTGCCCACTTATAACAATTCAAAAATTGTCCATGAATTATAAATAATTGAGAAACTGTATAAAACTCACCATGAGATTTCAACATTTCTCTTAAACTCATCACAACTTTTTAAAATGTTTAAAACTCACCATGCCAATAAGTTTTTATTTTCCAAAACTCACCTTTCATTAGTGCACCGTTAATGCTTCTTAACAGAGGTGTCTATGTCAGCATAAATAACAACTTTCATGATCAAATTACCCTTGAATAGAGAGTAAGAAGAAAAATGGTCTTTTTTAGTTTTCAACTTTTTTGTTTTTTTTGCATTTTTAATATTTTGTTATAATTTCCAATGTTTTTTATAATTTCTATTTTTTGACATTTTTCTATTTTCTACAATCTATATTTTTTTGTATTTTCTACAATTTTTATTTTCTGATTTTGTTTTTTTAATTTCTATAGTTTCTATACTTTTTTAAAGTAATTTTTTTATTTTGTTTGCAATTTCTATAATTTTTTATATTTTTTGTAATTTCTATGTTTTTATGTATTTTATATTTGAAAATATTTTTTGAACTTTTTCCTTTTTTCATGTCTAAATATTAAAATGGTAATATATTAACACCCATTAATTTATTTTGTATATATTTTATATTTTTCTGTGAAGGTTAAAATGGTAATATATTAATGTCCGTTAGTCTGTTTAACGCCAAGTTAGTGACATGGTGAGTTTTAGACGTTTTTAAAAGTTGTGGTGAGTTTAATAAAAATGTTAAAAACTCATGGTGAGTTTTAGACAATTTCCCTAAATAATTTTGTCTTAGAGATACTGTCACATGCAAATGCACGTACATATTTACTAGTGTTTAAAAATGTAATGATTCCCATTGAATTGTTGAATACCCACTTAAGATGGGTTTCAATTTCCTCATGTGCTAAATAGCATCATCATCATTAGCCTTATCCCAACCAAATGGGATGGGCTACAAGAATCCATCCTATTTTGAAATTATATTCTGTTTAGTACCATATCCATTGTTGAATTATTAGCGCTTAAATCATTTTTTACCATTTTAGCCTGTCTCTTTTTGTCTCTTCCTAGCCCATCTATCTCCTCCAAATTTACACAGATTGCCTCCTCTTAGGTGTTGTAGATAATCTATATAGTTGATTAAACCATTTTAATCTACTTTCTTTCATTTTATCATCTCTTAAGGATGCCAATGGGGAGGGTTTTGAGGGTAAGCAGATCGGGTCTAAAACCTGAATCTAATTTCCTATTATATGTAAACAATAAACAAGCAAAATATCATGAACCAATATAAAAAGTTCTACTTAGTTGATTAAAATTTATGAAAAAACACAAACTATCAATTATCCCTCGTGAAAATCAAAATATTATTAAATTCAACACCTAATACATGAATTCATATGCCTTCCAACAATATGCAAGTCCAAGAGGGATGAGTTTAACAGAATTTCCTAATCTACCTGGACAGATTGTAAAATCCCAAAACCCATCCACACCACAAAATTCATTTCTCAAGCAAATAACCCACCCCACCAGGCAGGTAGAGAAGGTACCCACCGAATAGGCTAGAAATTGCCAACCTACCTATTAGAACTACTCTATGTGCTAGCTAGAAAGCTTCATCATAAATATTTGATAATTTTTCATATATTCTAATCTTTTTGAATTCTCGATTATCTATAATATCGTCATTTCTCTGGTTAATGTCTATAAAATTAAAAAGAATTATTATTACTAAATGTACAACTGACGTGTTTATTACTGATTGGGCTTCATAGCCCATGTACACATCTTATATGTAGCAGTAGCAGATTTGGAGACTCGAATGCACTTCTGATCTACTACAAAGGTATGAATAACGCTGTATGTTCACTCTTGATTGGTTATACAGCCCATTATACATGCCTTTTAGGGGATGTTGGACAACATTTGCTGATGTGGCAGTTGTTTTTGTTGTGATTAAGCAGATATTGAATTCTGATTTGTTCCTCACACTAACCTGAAAACATGTTGCAACCGTGCATTGAGAACATCTCCCCATGAAAGACAATGTATGAATAGGGGAGATGTTCCTGTAGTGCGATTGCAAGTGCTGTGAGGAGCGCTATGTGAGTAATAAATCAGTATTCACTGATATCACCCCACAATAGTCTCTTGTCCATTCTATCACCTTTTTTGTTCCTATTTTGAATGACACTGCTGACAAGCTCCATGATCTTTTACAGGTTATTGGGAAGTTGAAAATTTAGATTTGGTCCTCACAAGACCGTGCTTACAGGGTTTGCATTCCCTTGAAACTTGCATTGTGGGGAGATATTCCTAATGTAAGGCTGCAAAGGACTGTGCAAACTGTGTGAGAACAGTCTTGTGAGGACTGAATCTGATCTCGAAAGTTGACAAGTCTCTCAGTCTTATTTTCACCCTTATATATAAAGGGGCGGAGCCAATTATCTTGGTGGTGGTGGGGTCCTCCCCCCTCCCCAGACATCAATTAAAATGTAAAGGATTACTCTCTAACACTCCAACTCTTAAAATTAAAATGTAAAAAATAATCTATATATATATATATATTATTTTTAATTATAATAGATCCAAACCTTCTCAGTCATTTTCCTTCAAACCCTAGCTTTTCTGCTCCCTATCTCATTTTATTGTTCAACACTCTTTTTCTGTGCCAGAAGCCCAGAACTCAGAGGACGGAATGAAAATGGTGGAGATAGAGAACACACAAGATTAGACAGACATAGTTTGCTGTTTCTATGCCTCCGTCCACCAAAGATCCATGTGAAATCAATTATTCTCAACTCAACTGAAAATAGTCACTGCCTAGTAAATCAGACACTGATTCATCACTCCACTAACTCAACCTCCTTCCCTCGCCTTCTTCCTCTCTTTCTCTTTCTCATATTCATGATCTCTCAATTCCCTGAAGAAAAGGTTGAAATGATAGAATGGAAAATCAAACCTGTTTCTTTTCTTATCAGTCTCCAATTTCATCTCTCCAATTGGCACCTAACTTTTGGGGCTCTTCAGGCAACATTCATGCAATTGGACCGACATTAACTGTGTGACAACGACAAGTAAATTACCGCCATTATTAACCTTGCCTAGAACTCTCCGACTGCTGCTTTACCCTTCAGAACTCATCAACTCATCACTCATGACTCAACTCAAAATCCCTCTCTATAAACAAACAAAACCTCTACTGCAGGTACTTTACCTTGTCATCAGCTTCATCCCTGCTCCACCCTCTTCTCTCACTGAAAGGCTCTCAGAAGGCTGCAGATGCTGAACCTCCGTGACGAATGAAGAAACGCTATACTAACAAAAAGCTCAAAATCCCTTCCTTCCGTTACCCTTACAAATTTATGGTTCCATACGTTATAAAAGCAAGACGCAACACTGTCATACAACAATCAGAACATGAGTACTGGGATAGCATATCTCGACTCCACCAAAGATGCTCGTGTCGTTATCTGGTCTTCACAGTTTTCATCCTTGAATCTACGTAAAGTAATAGTTCTTCTTTGCTTTCAGCTTTCTAACAAAGAAACATCAAACAAACTGCTACTAAAAGAAACCGCCATGGCCCCCAAGCAAGTAATAATGATGAGTCTCTAAGAAGTAGGTTAGGGAAATTGCCATGGTGCCGTAGGAGCATCAGGTAAAACTGTGAATCACGGTTCTTGATGTATTAATGTAGCCCCACATTGAATTGGATGAAATGATATAAAGTGGGCCATCAAAGATAACAGTTTTAGCCCAATGCTACTAGGGATACAAGTTGGGTGAGCTGGATCAGAGTTTAGTTCGACTTGGACCTAAGTCCAAGGTCAAGTTAGAACTATTCAACCCAAACATGTTTACACTAAAATTCGGTGCACATGGGATGGACAAGGTTCAAAATATTGATATAACACGGCCCGTATTGGGCATATCGTATCGTATCTTTTGGGTTCTGATATATCTGTTTACAAGTGTTTCAGGACCCCACTCTTTTTGAATAAAAAATACCCTTTTTTAATTCCCCAAAAACCAAATTAAAAAAAATAAAAAAAAAACATTTTTGTGTGTATCTAACTACCGATACACAGAGGCATATCGATACTTTGAACCATAGGGATAGGTTCACATTGGTGAATCAACTCACATTAAAAATTAATTTACATGTATATACCTATATCTATATATATGCATAAGGCCTAAGCCTGAGGTCAAGTAAGAACTATCCAACCCAAACGTTCTTGCACTAAAATTCGATGCACTTGGAACGAATTCATGTTGGTGAATCAGCTCACATTAAAAATTAATTTATATGTTTATGTATATATGCATATATGTATGGTTTATTGCATACAAATATATATTTATATGTGCATATATAAATGTTTATGGTCAGGTCAGATTCAGATTGGGATAAGGTTGGCCCAGGTTCAGGCTACCTAAGGTTTAGATCCAAGCCCAACTTGAAAAATTAAAAAGCTTTGGGGCCTAGGCCCACCCCAAAGATAAAAAATCCAAGTCCAACTGTTTAAAATTACGGGTTGGGTCAATCCAGGCTCCGGTTGGGTCTGCCCAAATTGCACCTCTAAACGTTACTCTAAGTTGAGTAGCTCATTTCTTCTTGGTTTTATAGCAGACTATGAGGAGAAATCAACTAAACCCATTGCACATAGCCTTCAACTAAAACCATGAACCACGGCGTTTGATGTATTGATGCAGCCCCAACTTGGATCGGAAGAAATGATGTTAAGGCGGGGCCACAACAAAAATAGATGGTTGTGGTCTTATGGTTTTAGCTTAATGCTATGCCAACGGAGTAGCTGGATCTTCTCAATAGGCTACTAGGCTCCCTTTGGATGTCAACGGGCTGGGTTTGCCTTAACCCTAATCTGACCAATCCCATAGCTGTGTTTGGAAACGATGCAAATAAGTGTGAATGCAAATATGTAGAGTGTAAAATGGTTCATATAAATTACAAAATTGGGTTAGTTTTGCATTGACAAATTTGCCTTCTTACCAACAGACTTTTAGCTGCAATGGATACAAACATGAATTCCAATAAAGTATATGCTTTTTTTTTTATCAAAAGCCCACTTGAATGCAAATTTACTTATTTTTTATTGATGTGCTTTTAAATCTTATTATCAATGTAAATATGCATTGGTCTATCATTTGTCAATGCATAAATATAATGTTGCCAAACACAAGAAAAAGTGAACCAAAGTGCAAATTTACCCCAAACCAGGATTTATACTCCATTTGCATCGTTTCCAAGCACAGCCTATAGGATTCAACTTGACACCGATCTAACATCCATGGCCTTTCGGTTATAATTTTTTATAACACATTTTAAAAGCCTAAAAGCCATTTTATTTAAGTTGGAAATTGGTTAGACTGAAAAGAAATCTTAAACCTTAAGGATGCGTTTGGTTTTAAAGAAAATGGTAGGAAAAGTAAGGGAAAGTCAAACTAAACGCATCCTAAGCTATGAATTAGAAGTCTACAAATTACAAGAATACCCTATATATAGGGGGTATCATGACCTGTGGGGCGGAACGGCCAAAATCCAAACTGATCTAAACCCGACTAAGTTAAAGAATCAAAACCCTAACCCAACCCTATACCTGGATTGAGTTGGACTTTAAACTAACCCTATGGCTGCGTTTGGAAACAATGCAAATACGTAGAGTGTAAAACGGTTCATATAAATTGCAAAGTTGGGTTAGTTTTGCACTAACAAATTTACCTTCTTACCAAACAGACTTTTAGTTGTAATGGATGCAAACATAAATTCCAATAAAGCATATGCTTTTTTTATCAAAAGCCCACTTGAATGCAACTTTACTTCTTTTTTATTGATGTACTTTTATATATTATTATCAATGTAAATATGCATTGATTTATCATTTGTCAAAGCATAAGTTTAATGTTGCCAAATACAGGCAAAAGTGAACCAGAGTGCAAATTTACCCTGAATCGGGATTTACACTCCATTTGCATTGTTATCCAAACGCAACCTATAGGAGTAGGTCAAATTGGGTTGACCATTTAACCCAATTCATCAACATCCCTACTCTTGACTAGAATGCAACTCGTGATTGGGTCATTGATAAGGCGCAACTGGGATGTTTGGAACCAATGCCATTTTTCCAAAAGAACGGTACTATGTTGGCATCACATTAAAGATTCAATGTTTGAGGACACACTTTTGTTTGATTGGGTGTTTTTCCAAAATGTGCAAAAAAAAATCTTAAAATACACCTTGGAAATCAGGAATGCATGGTTCATTGCTAGCAAAAGTTTATAGATATGTGGTTGTTTGGTATGGCTTCCGTTTATTTGAAAAATGTTTGTACTTGATTTATCTTCAAAACCGAGAAAAAGTGGTCAATAAACACTTTCTTAGGTGGCATTTGATAAATCTGAAATCTAAAAGTTAAAAAGATATTATCTGTGTTTGAAATCTAAAAAGAAGCATACGTCATTTTCTACTTTTTAGAGGCTATGAATCCATAAATTTGTTTGTGTTGTTGGATCAATCCTTTACCATCTGAAATTCATTGATTTTACTATTTTACCCCTAGAACATACTATTTGGAAATGTTGAGTTCAATTGGCATTATCTCATAAAAAATAATTTTCAACTTCAAAATAATATTAAAACAATACAAATAAAAAATAATAAATTAATAATTAAATATTATTAATTAATAAATGAAACTTATTAAAATTAAAAAGAAATAATTAATGACTATAGAAATATTAAAATAATTAATAATTTACATAAATAAAAATTAAAATAATTTTTAAAAATTAATGAAATAATTAAAAATTACTAGTTAATAAAAATAATTAATAATTAATAAATAACATAAGTAAAATTAATAAAAAGTAATGAATGTTTAATAAAAAATATTAAAATAATTAATAATTAGTAAAAATAAATTATAATTAATCATAATTATTATTATTAATACTCACCCTCTTGAGAGAGAAAACCGCCACCGCTGCAAGTTGCAACGACGGTGGCAAGAAGGCGGGGGGAGAGAGATAGAGAGAGAATGGGATTGGGTATTTTTTTACTTTAGGCTATATCTTAAACGCGTCTGAACGCATTAAGTGACGAGCCTGAGTCTTAAAATTTCATATCTGAAAAAACTTTTCAGATCATGTTTCAAATGCAACACCAAATAAGCATTGTATCTGAAAAGCAAATACTTCAAACTTCAGACATCTGAAAAATGTTATCAAATGCCACCTTAATGTTGTTTTATAATTAGGCACCATTAGGTGCCAAATAAGCCGAATAGTAAATAAACAGATGCTAGGGGTAATATTCCAACGGTTGATTCACATGAATCAAGACAAACATTTACAATGTTACCAAATAGCATTTTGGGTCAAAAGTCTACATAGCAATGAACGGACATCGTTTTTCAAATAAACAGAATCCATACCAAACACCATCCATCATACATGTTGAAAAACACTTATGTAACAACAATCGAACCAAACAAAAAAATATAATATCATTTTCTAAAAAACACGGAAGATCATTACATGATTGCAACATCATTTTTCAAGAGAACTGGCATGAAGTAACAACACATAAAATAAAAGTTGAATGAACCCAGCTGGAAAATCTGAACCCAAAGCACTCTAAAATAAAAAACTAACTCGGATCGACCCGAGTTGCACCCCTATCACTAAACGGTCCCATGCTAACAATGCCCTTTATCAACCGTCGGTTATGGAGGGACAATGTCCTTTGTCCTTGGATCAGAAGTCCAAAACGTCCAGTTCTAACCTTTCCGACCGAGTCGAGGCGAATAAAGAATATCCGAATCAACAACTTATGGCTTGGATTATGTATCAAAGTCATTATCTAGATGGTTGATTAATCAGTGATATATAGACGGTTCCCTGAACAAAAAAACAAAACAGTTAGACAGAGACAGTATGGTTGTTAAAAGTTCCAGAGGGCCCTCAAAATAACGGTAACCCAGAAATATAAAAATGTTACAGCTTCTTTCGGTGGGCGACAGCTATTCTATCTCATCTTTCATTCTTGTCATTTGGGAAACCGCCAAACAGCTCCTTGCCACTTTTTTTCGGCGAAGTAGAGACAGGCCTAATCTAGAATTTTGAATTCTGCTCCAGATTTATAAACATTCAAAAGTTTAAAAACTCACATCCTATGTATTTATATCCCACTGGTGAATTGGCATTAATTCCAAATTGGCACTCCAACTGTACTTTGTGTCTATGAATTCTGATCCTGGGCTGAACAATTATTCTCTCTTTTTTTGGGAGAATGATGGTTCAACCCAGGGTCAGAATTTTTAAGCCCAAAGTACAGTTGGGGTGGGTGCCAATTCGAAATTGATGCCAATAAATAGGCTGGAATTAGTGTATAGAGTATGGTTTTCAAAATTGGATTAGACTGGATGGTTGGACTAGAAAACTGAGAACCGATCAGGTGATCGATTTCATTTTTCCCGAAACAGGATTTTTCCCAAAAACCGTTGATTTGGTAAGCAAACCGTTGACCTGGGCGATTAACCGTTTGATCAGTTTTAACCATTTTTTATTTTTTTTATTTTTTTGTCAAAATGGTTGAACCGTTCAACCCAAGAATTGGACCCCTAACCGATACATTCTCCAGATCGATTTTAAAAACCTTGGTACAGAATTTGGGTTTTTGACATTTTGAATGTTTATAGATTTGTAGTGGAATTAAGAATTGGTCATGTTCGTACTTTTCCATTTTCTTTTTTTTTTTCTGTTCAAAGCATGGCATGGGACGGTGGATCAGCCACAGTAGTCGATTTGGATCACTGTTTTCAAAACTGGACCGGACTGGAAAAACTGGGAACCGATCACCTGACTGGTTCTGTTTTCTTCCAAAACCGCTTTTTCCCTCAAAACCGTTGATTTTAGTCAGCAAACCGCTGAACTGGCCTGTTAACTGTTCAAACCGTTTGAACGATTTTGACCATTTTCCAATTTTTTTATTTATTTTTTGTCAGAACAAGCCAACTGTTTAAATTGAATAATCAGACCGTTCGAACCAGTAACCGGACCCCTGACTGGTTCAGTCACCGATTCGTTTTTAAAAACCATGATTTAAATGTCGGAGCGTGCAGCGGAGTTCGCAGCGCCCCCACAACGTCCCACGGCACATCCAGTCATGTATTAAGAACATCTTCCGATGATGTTTCATCTATTCTCGTATTTATTATCGGAAGATGTTATCAATATACGGCTAGGACGTACTGTAGAACGCCGACGTGAACTCCGTGCAGCGTCTTTTTGACTTTTGAATCCTGGAACAAGACCTCTCAAACCTCAAAAGCTTTGACCAATCATAGACTCACATGAATTTCAAAGAATAACAATTTAATTGGTTACCACGTAGATGAATACCGGTTGATGCTCTGATCTGATGGGTCATCACTCATCAGTGTTTTAAGGTAGGTACGAACCAGATGTATTAGGAACAGGAGCGGACGATCCATGTTGCGGGAGTGACGGGATCTGTTCCTCACAAATGGGCGTGTCACATGTACATTCACTGTGCATTGGGAGCATCTCTCATGAATAATAACAAATAAGTATGAGAGATATTCTTAATGTATGATAGGATGTGTGTGTGAAATACCTGTGAGACACCAGGTGTGAGGAGCAGATCTTGTCTAGTTTGCGGGAAAGATACAATATTAGAAGATAGGAACCACAAGGGAGCGGGGCCTGGTTTTGCATGTCCTAAACTTAAATGCCCTGTCTCATTTTTGCCTCAAATTTCACTGGGGTTAGAAATCTTAACCCCATTTCTGTCTCTAAAGGGGATGGGGATTTCCAAATTTACTTCACCTCATTCAGATAATTTCTAATTATATACTTGCAATATATATTGTATAATATAATATAGTCAAAGTGGGTGGATAAATACCATTCCTGATCCTATAATTTTGGGTTTCCCAAAACCCGCACCAAACCTCTATTAGCGGTCAAAAAAACCTGCTCCAATCAGGACGGAGCCCCATAGGGACAGGTCAAATTGCCATATGTACTAAAAGGTCTTTTGACCAATCATAACCCCATGAAGCAACAACACTAATGCGGAGCCAGTGAAGAAGCAGCAGAAGAGGCGTTGTAAGGCTCGCCGAGCTACGGTTCAAAGTCAGCCCGAATACCCTAAAGGCAAAGAAGAGGTGAGCTCGGGAATGGTGAAGACTGCTCTGCTCCTCTCCATGCTGTCTCCTCTATCCCCCGAGCTCCTAGTCGTCCCGATGCCCAAAGATTTCAAGGTACCTCCCCTGGACAAGTACGACGGGTCGTTCGACCCGAATGACCATGTGGATTCTTTCCAATCATAGATGCACCTAGTCAGGGCTGATGAACCCTGCATGTGTGTTGCTTTCTCCACAACCTTTAAGAGAGTAGCTCGCACATGGTACAGAAACCTCGCGCCCGGGACAATTAAGAGTTGGGTGCAGTTCGTGCAGATCTTCACCTCGCACTTCATCACGAGCAAGAGGTGCCCGAGGTCCCAGGAAAGCCTCCTCAGCATAGTCCAGAGGGAGGGAGAATCAATCCGGAGCTACATCAAGCATTTCAACAACGCATGCCTGTAGATCCCCGACTTAGATCATGCTATGAGACTCACAACTGCAAAAAGAAGCATCACCCACAAAGAATTCAGGTGGCACGTGGTTGCCAACAAGCCTAAAGATGTCACTGAATTTCTCAAGCTCGCTGACCAGTTCATCGGAACAGAAGAAGAGATGAACCAAAAAAGCGAGAATCCACCAAAAAAGAGGAAAAGATAAGGTGAAACCTCAACCAATGGGGATAATAAGCAGAAGAAAGATGAACCAGCCAGAGGAGGAAGTAAACCAGATCAGCCTTTCCGAACTCCTCTAGTTGAAAGGACAAACTACATGCCCTTGAACGCGAAGCGAGGAGAGATTCTTATGGCGATCAAGAACGCCTACTATGTGAAGTGGCCACCTCGGATGAGAGGGGATCCAAATACTAGAAACAGGAATGTATACTACCACTTTCACAGAGACCACGGTCATAGCATCGAGAATTTTAAAAACCTCCGCGACGAGATTGAAGAACTCATCCGACGCGGATATCTCAAATATTTTGTATTAAAAGAAAATAAAAATCAAACAGATTGGCAGGGGGAGCAAAGTAGAGATGCTCCCGAGTCCAGCAACAGGCAGAGCGAGTAGCCGCAGAGACAGCTACCTGAAGAAAGACCGGTTCGAGGGATAATTCACATGATCACTGGTGGATCAATTGTCGCAGGCTGCACATCAGCCGCGGCAAAGACATCAACTCGTGAGTTAGAAAGAGAAGAGCAGAATCCTCCAAAGTAGCCAAGGTTAGAAGAGCCGCTCTTCTTCACCGAAGATGACGCGCGCGGTATCCAGTACCCCCATGATGGCGCGCTCGTCATAAAAATAAGAATAAACGACTTCGAAGTGAAGCGTGTCTTAGTCGATTCAGGAAGCTCAGCAGGCATACTATTCAAGGACGCGTTCGATAAGGTGCAGCTTCCAGAAAGCGAGATCAAGCCCACGAACACTCCTTTGATAGGCCTCAGCAAAGAGGAAGTCAGGCCCCTAGGACGAGTTTCAGTACCTGTAGAGGTCGGTACGTGGCCTAGCATTGCGAGGTTCGACCACACTTTTCTAGTGGTCGCGACTCCCTCCCTGTACAACGCCATTATAGATCAGCCAATCACCCACGCTCTTCGCGCAGTGGTGTCCACCTATTATTTGGCCATGAAGTTCCCTACGAACTTCGGAATAGGGGTAGCGCAAGGTGACCAGCTCGAGTCTTGCAAATGCTATGTTGTCGCACTCAAAGGGAAAGCCAAGGCAGCAGATGACCTCGAGCTAGAGCGACCTATGGAGTACACTGAGAAACGAGCTTCCCTGATAGAAGAGATGGTCCTTATACCCGTTTCGACAGAAGATCCAGCCAGGACTCTCCAAATTGGCACATCGATTGAAGAGCCTTTGCGTTCTCAGTTGATAAGTTTCTTACTTAAAAATTTAAATGTGTTTGCATGGTCCGCGACAGAGATGCCCGACATAGATCCCAAAATAATAACTCACAAGTTGAACACCGATCCTGTAGTTGGGCCCGTTAGATAGAAGAAACGCAACTTAGCCCCAGAGCGCTGAAGAGTAGTCGACGTGGAAGTTGGGAAGCTTTTCGCAGCTGATTTCATCAGGGAGGTCCATTACCCAAGCTGGGTGGCTAACCCCGTTCTGGTAAAAAAGGCCAACGGTAAATTGCGCATGTGTGTCGACTATACCGACCTGAATTGAGCTTGCTCGAAGGACTGCTTCCCACTTCCCAAGATCGACCGTCTGGTGGACGCGACCTCAGGGCATGAGTTGTTGAGCTTTCTGGATGCATACTCAGGCTACAACCAGATCAGGATGGACCCTACCGATGAAGAAAAAACGACCTTCATAACCGAGCTAGGCCTGTACTGTTACAAGGTCATGCCCTTTGGACTGAAAAATGTCGGGGCAACATTCCAAAGACTTGTAAACTGACTCTTTGAGCTGCTGATCGGCAAAAAAGTAGAATGTTATGTAGACGACATGGTCGTCAAAACTCAGTTTTCAAATGATTTAATAAAAGATTTACATTGTGTTTTTGAAATTTTGTGCAAATTTAACATGAGATTAAACCCTAACAAATGTGTCTTCGGTGTCACCTCAGGTAAATTTCTGGGTTACATCGTTAACCGACGTGGCATCAAAGCCAACCCTGACAAAATTAAGGCCATCCTAGATATGAGACCGCCCCGTAAATTGAAGGAGGTTCAGAGGTTGAACGACCGTATAGCCGCTCTGAGCCGCTTCATGTCTAAGTCGGCAGATCGCTGCCTGCCTTTGTTCAAGGCAATTAAAAAGAGCAAAGACTTTGAATGGACCGAAGAGTGTCAGCTCGCCTTCGACGAGTTCAAAGAATACCTTACCAGTATCCCGATTTTAACCCGACCAAAAAAGGGAGATATTTTGAAGCTATACCTCTCTGCGAGTGACGAGGTAATCAGCTCGGTACTGATAAAAGAAGTAGATCGGGTTCAACAACCCATCTACTACGTTAGTAAAGTTTTGCAGGATGCAGAAACCAGGTATCCAGAGATCGAAAAGCTGGCATACGCGCAAGTCACCGTAGCTCGGAAGCTTCGACCGTACTTCCAAGCTCATATCGTCATCGTCCTCACCAACAGACCTCTGAGGCAAGTCTTGCTCAAGCCCGAGGTCTTCGGTAGATTGACGAAGTGGGCCATTAAACTCAGCGAGTATGACATCCAGTACGAGCCTCGAACAGCTATCAAGGCCCAAGCCTTAGCCGACTTTGTCACGGAATGTACCTTTAGCACCGCAGTCCTGAATTGATTGAGCCCGAGCATAGAGGGGAAGCTTCAACCAGTGTGGCACCTCCCCCGGTCAGAGCAACACCAACCTGGGATGAGGAGCCCTGGATCCTCCATGTGGACGGTTCGTCAAATCAACAAGGTAGTGGGGCTGGTATCATTCTGTATGGGCCAAGCAGGGTGAAGCTGGAGTATGCGCTTCGGTTCGAGTTCACCGCATCCAATAACGAAGCGGAAAACGAAGCATTGATAGCCGGACTTGCTCTAGCGAATGAAGTAAAAGCCAAGCACATCATTATCTGTAGTGACTCCCAGCTCGTGGTCAACCAGGTCATCAGTGAATATGAAGTTCACGAGCCAACCATGGTCACCTACTTAGCCAAAGTCAGAGAAGCTCTATGCGATTTCCAGTCTTACTTCATCAGGCAGATCTCAAGATCCGAGAACGCTAAGGCCGATGCCTTGTCCCGGTTAGCCAGCATAAGCGACAACACAATGAGGACCGTGTACATAGAGAGCCTGCCTCGACCTACCATTCTCGAGGGGGCAGAAGAGGTCACTCCCGTTGCACAAGTAGAGCCGAGCTAGATTGACCCACTCGCAAGCTACCTGCTTCTCGGGACCCTCCCTACAGATCGCAATGCAGCTAGAAGGGTAGAGCGACTGGCAGCCAAGTACGTCATAATAGATGGACGGATGTATTGAAGATCCTACACACTCCCCTACTTGCGCTGCTTACAACCCTCAGAAGCCGAGCTCGTTCTCCGTGACACTCATGAAGGCCTGTGTGGCGGACACTTGGGGGGCAGGGCTCTCGCCCAGAAAGCGCTACGACAGGGTTACTATTGGCCAACGATGAAGGCAGATGCGCTTGAGCTCGTCAAAAGATGCGACAAGTGTTAAAGGCCCGCCAACGTCCACCACTAGCCTGTTGCTGACTTGAAGTATCTCACTAGCCCATGGCCCTTCGCACAGTGGGGAATTGACATCCTTGGACCATTCTCACCAGCGACAGGACAGAGGAGATTCTTTGTAGTAGCAGTGGACTACTTCACAAAGTTGGTAGAGGCCGAACCTCTTGCAACGATCACAGCAGGAAGCATGCAAAACTTCTTTTGGAGGAGCATAGTGTGTCACTTCGGACTACCTCGAGTGCTTATCTCTGAGAACGGCAAGCAATTCGAGGACATCAAGTTTCAGAACTGGTGCAGTCAGATGGGGATACAACAGAATTTCACCTCGGTGGCACACCCCCAGGCAAATGGTCAAGTGGAAGTCACGAACAGGGCCATCCTCTATGGTCTAAAAGCACGCCTAGCCCGAGCTAAAGGACTATGGGTAGACGAACTGCCCAGTGTACTATGGGCTTATCGAACCACTGTGAAGACCGCCATGGGTGAAACCCCCTTCAACTTCACCTACGGCACGGAGGCAGTGATCCCAACCGAGATCGAGGTGCCTACACTACGCTTGGAGGCATAGGACGAAGAGGCAAACGATGATGAGCTACGCACCAACCTCGACCTAGTTGAAGAGGTACGGGACCTCGCATACATTCGGACCACGGCCTACCAGCAGAGAGTGGCTCGGTACTATAATGCCAGAATCAAGAAGTGGAACTTCCGCGTTGGAGAACTGGTTCTTCGTAAAGTCATGGTGCTTGAGCCCGGTGTTGGTAAGCTCGAACCGAATTGGGAAGGACCCTACCGTGTAAAGCGGGTGCTCGGGGAAGGTACGTACGAGCTCAAAACCTTAGAAGGAAAACAGGTGCCTCGGGCGTGGAACGTCAGCAATCTAAGGCGGTACTACCTGTGATCGTCTAACTGGAGAGCGGACTGTAAGTCACTCCCAAAAGTCGAAGGACTAAAAATGCTGAGCTGATAAAAGACTTCAACATTTTACAAGCCCTAGTCGCCTCTTCGGCATGGGCAAGATCAAGAAGGGTGGACAATAAGTCGCCCCCAAAGCATAAGGGCAGAAGTATTAAATTGACGGACTCATCACCTTATAAGTCCCAGTCTCCTCTTCGGCATGGGAACCCAAGTCCCAGTCGCCTCTTCGGCATGGGCACCTAAGACCCAGTCGCTTCTTTGGCATAAGCATATAAGTCCTAGTCGCCTCTTCGGCATAGGCAAAATACCCCCAATGCCTAAGGCATAGACAACTAGGGTATAAGCCCTACGATGTGTAGCCCACTTCGGCATATAACAATAGGTTGGGCCCATTAGGGACAACCAACATCTAAATTTGTAGCTCGTGCGCAGACAGGTCGGGTATATACCCTGTAATGCCGCTCACCTCGGCGTACATTACGTTAAGTTACTCCTACTAGTAGTCTGGGCAGACAATTTGGGGTAATCTCCACTTAGAAAATTTTTATGGTTGGTTATCCTTACTTATTATCTAGCTCGATAGCTCGACAATTCGGGTAACCTATACATTCGCCACCCAGATCGGGAGTCACTCACACTTAGAATATTTTTACACAAAGACTAGTCAAAAAAGTCTATATATATCTCATTGATGAAGTGATTGTAAGTACAAAAGGTCTCATTGTGACCCGAGCTCAATGGCTTCGGGGTGTACATCCATGATTCAAAAAGGAACAGAAAAGAAAGAAAAACTATCAAGAGGGAGGACTGCGAGCCTCATCCGAAGGGCCCACTACTTCGACCTCGTCATCTTTCTCCTCCTCTGACAAGTCAGGTTCCTCATTCTCTGCCCTGGCCACTCCCGGAGCTAAGCCCGCCATCGTGATGGCATCGAGGTCGAGATCAGGGAACTTCTGTCGGACTAGATACCTGCACAACTTGAACCCGGAGCGGTAGGAGCTTGAACTATATTCGATCTGAAGAGCACAGAACTTTGAGGACTCCTTGAAGCGTTCAACGGCCTGACTTCTCTCTTCTGACCCTCCTCGATGGCGGTCTTGAAGATCTGAGTACGCTCTTGGACCATTGGTTCAAGATTTTCAACTTCTCGTTGAAGCTGCGTCTTCTCCTCGGTCATTGTCTTAATTAGCTCTTTTTGCTTCGCGTTCTCCTCAGCCATCGCAAAAATCTGCTCGGTCAGCGAGGAGATCCGCCCCTCCTGGTCCAGAATAAGCTGCTTCTGGCCCTCGGCTCCCTTTTTAGCCCAAAGCACCTCGCCCCGAGCTAGGTCCAGCTCGCGATGGAGCTTTCGTACCTCCACCTTAGCGTCCCAAGCCTCCTTTGAGTGGATCGCGGACTGGCAGGCCAATGCATGAAGGGCGGAGTGGACCTATCAAAAGAAAATCGAGGTAAGTAAAAAAAAGGGGGGGGGGGGAAGAATGGAGCTAAAGGACGAACACTTACCACCATACAGTGGCTAGAGGCTAGTTCCAAGAGCCGGTTCGGAGGCATGTCAGCCCATCGCGTGACCTGGCTCGGAAAGACGGTATCCCAGCTCTTGCGCACCGCAAGCACGTGGTTCGTGATGCTTTCTCCTTCACTTGTAGGGGCACTCTCTGGCTCAGCAATAGGCCCCTCTGAAGCTGATACATCCTTTGGTTCCTGAGGACGAGCTTCCTCCTCACGGCCCTCCTCTGTGACCACCTCGAGGTGTGCAGCTCGGGTCTCCTCCCTGGGGAGCTTAGTAGAGATCGGCTCCACAGCCTAGGCCTCGGTTGCTCTAGACGTCGAAGGTCCGACCTCCCGACGAAGTCTCTTCGCAGCCTTCCACTTCTTCCCCCTCCGGGAGCTCATCAAGAGGCTCTCTGCATTGACCTCTGGCATTATAACTGCAAGAAACAGATAGTTAGTCAAAAAACATTAAAGGGTATTTTAAGCAAATATCCGAAAGGAAACCTACCAAGAAGGCTCAAACCAGCTCGCACCAGCGCATCCTCAGCCAAGAAGGTTTTCATCTAAAGCCCGAGGTCCCTCCAAGAATTGATCACCGCCCTGGTCTCTCCGTCCAAGCTCACCCCGAGGTCCTGAGTAGCCACCCTCCAGTGGGTTGGGAAAGACCACCCTTCCGGGTTACGAGCGATGAAGTATCGCCTTTTCCAGGCCGAGACCTTGTTCGGGCAGCCGTGCAAGATCTTGAATCTGGGCCTGGGAGAGATATAATAATTCTGTCTGATGTCCCTGCGCAGACAGTCCGAGTTTCGCTTGATCGCACAGATCGAGCTAAAGACGTCCAGGGTTAGGGCTCGACCGTAGGAGTGGAACAAAGAAATAGTGCTAACAATATTCCAAATAGAGTTCGGATGAAGCTGGTCAATGGTGATGTTGTAAAATTTAACTACTTCTATCATGAAAGGGTGGAGTGGGAAGCGCAAACCTACCACAAGCTGCTCCTCAAAAACAACGAGCTCATTGTGATCATGAGCCCAAGGGTACTGACCTAAGGGTATGCTGAAGACTAAGCTATCAGGGAGACGATAGCGGGACACTAAGTACATCAGTCTGTCTGAAGATAGTTTGGAAGGCCCGAAGTCATTAGGGTTCCGACCTCGGGAAGAAGTTGGGGCCCCTGACCTGGAGGATGGACCCTCTTCCTGGGCTTCGGTCTCCCTGAGCCGAGATGGCTCAACTTTGGGGTCAGAGGTTTCCTCTAAAGATCAGTGAGGGGAGGCACCCTGTCGTGAGTTGATTTCCCCGGCAAGAACAACAACGCCCTCCACCTCGCTAACACTATCTACAAGCCTATCTATGCTAGAACTCGGCATAATCGGAAAGCAGGAAAAAGCTAAGGAATGGGGACTCACCGAAAACAAAGAACGAAGTGGAAAACGGAAAGAAAACCGAACTGGAAGACTCCAACGTGACCTCGGGAGAGCTCAATCGCATAATTTGTGGCAAGAAAAGTGAGTCGTGGACCCCCTTATTTATAGCCGCTATGTCTGAGAACCAACGGTCGTGATCGAAGCAATCCAACGGCTCTTAGGAAAATCGGTTTAGCGCGTTTTTGACATCCACGGAGTTTATAAATCGTGTGACATCCGCATGTAAACCAAACGCGACCTGGGTTTTCCTGGTTGAGCCGGGTGAGCGAACAAGTCCAACCCATGATTCATCTGACTAGCTGACCGGACCTCGGACCAAATCCACTTGGCTCGACATGAACTCCCCGCACCAGGTCAGGACCCCTGGCTCGGGGAGTGGGGGCAATTGATGTAGGGTGATTTGGCCCGACCTAATAATAGGGAGACACGTGGACACGACCTAACTGATAGAACGATAGCTCATCCTGACGTGCCCAAGTCTACGACGGACTGAGCTCGGATAACCGAACCACCTCGGGGCAAGTCGACCTCGGGAGCAAGTCAACTTCGGGATACGATTGCATCAAGATCACCTCAGTTATAAGGCACCTCGGCATTCATACCAGGACGGATCCAAGGGGCACTAGTTCGGGTAATATTGATCGACCTCTGCATGATAACCCTGAAGATCTCGTCACCAGATTCCACGTTTTACGGGATCATGCCTCGTAACAACTATCCCTATCTCCTCCGACTGATTCGGACCGCAGCGATATGCCTTATCGGCTAGCAACATTATCTCCTGTTAATACGGTAACGGGCCTCATCACGACAAGAATCCCGGAACCACTCCGAAAAACCCACGAGGAGTCCAATATATAAAGACACCAACCCTTCGGGGGCAAAGGTACGCGTAATCACTGCTCACTAGCTCTTTTGTTTTCTAAAACTACCTTCAGCTCGCAAACTACTGATTTAAGCATCGGAGCGACCTCGCCGGGTAAGCACCCCCGGGTTCTCTGATTCTCTCTGTACAGATCAGCCAACTCCGTTATCTACTGGAAGCCAAATCACCTCCAGCTAGAAACAGCCAGATTGCGTCGCATCAAATACCATTTGATTGGTTAAATTTTTAAGATATTATAGTCGAATCCTTAGTTGTATATTAAGCGCTACATAACCAATCCTAAATAAGGACGCTATTTTTAATGTTTTCCTTTTTTTTTATCTCCCCATAATCCCATACTTGCACTACTCTATAGTGCATTTAGGTAAGATTTGGATTAATCTGAACTTGTACCGACCTAATCCATTGACATTGTTGTGATTAGAGGAGATCATCGTTCAAAGGTTAGTTAAGAATAAGAGATTGGAAACTTCTGCTTCTGAATGTTGATAGAACATATATATTTGACTTGCAAGTTATATCAAGGATTATTATAGGCTTCAAGAAAAAAAGAAGGCTTTCCATTGAAATCTTTGTCAAAATTTATAATGGGACATTCATCAGTATGATTGGTTTTTCTTTCTTGATTCAAGCTTTTGAAGGTTGAGTTGGATATCCCAAAAAAATATTTTGATAAGAAAAATATTTGTTTATGAAAATGTCATCTTTATCAAGTTTCCTAATTTGATTACAGCTTTAAATAAAAAAAAGCTTGGAAAATGGGGTTGTAGGCTGGCCTACTAGATTTTGTATATGTTTAACATGGCTTCCGTTTATTAAATAAATGTTTGTACTTGATTTACCTTCAAAACCGAGAAAAAGTGGTTGATAAACATTTTTCTAGGATTTGTTGACAACTAGGCACCATTAGGCACCACATCAATAAAACAGTGACTAAACGCTTAACCGTTGTGGAAAGTTTTGACACTTCCCCCAACGGGTAGCATGCACATAAATCAAGACCAATTTTTATCAATACCTATGCATACGAATCGGCATGATGGGACAAATACTGATTTGGTGATGACATGGCACCATTTATCAAATAAACAGAAGCCATACCAAACACGGCCTTCAAGGTTACATGAAGGAAGGAGATTTCCAAAAGTCTTGTTAAATGAGTGTGATTTAAGGAAACCATTGCACATTAAATTAAAAATATTAAAAGTAAAGCCCACAATCTCATCCAAAACTCTAGGTAAAATACCTTGTCAATAATGTGAAAAGTACAAATCATTTTATCATGTTCGCATTCTAATTTGGATAATATTATACTTTCATTAATATGTTACCAATAAGCAAGCCAACCATGTTTCTTGGTTGAGAAAGCTATAGAAAGTTATGTATAAAAGTAGCCATTTCCCTGTTTTCTAAAACCACAAAACCATGGATTGTTGGTTTAGAACCACAATGGCATACAAATAGCATATAGAATACCAATTGTGTGAGCCCAGATTTCCTATTCACTTTTCCTACCTATTCTCTATCCGCAGTGAATTGGAGTCACACATCTCTCAAATCATAATAGAGATGTGTGGCTCCAATTCACGGTGGATAGAGAGTGGGTAGGAAAAGAGAGTAGGAAATCCTGAGTGCGATTGTGTTCATGAACTAGATGAAACACAAACACAACCATGAGAGGAATACCTCCTAATGCTTCTAATCACAGTTGTTTTGCAGTATATAACATATCCAACCAAACACAGCTGATATTACCAAATAGCATAAATGCATTTGTCACTTATGTCTTTGTTGTGAGATTGGAAACCATTCGAGATGCCTTAAATATTCCATGTTTTGAAAATCAAAGAAGAAAGCTTTTTGAAATAGAAAAGACATTTTTATTTGTAGGCCTATTTAATAAATCATGTATGTATTAATGTACAATGCACTACATATGTATGTATCTATGTATATGAAAATTCTTAGTAATTGAAAATTTTGGCAGAAAAAAAAAACAACGATGTGTCAAATTTTCAATAAAAACATAAAAAGAACAAAATCCATTTATGGAGTTTACACTGGTTGAAAATCATCCCATGAAAATCATGCAAGGAAATACCATTTTATAATGAAATGCTCTAATTAGTTGGTTAAATGATCTACATGTCATGGTTTAACACATTTATACGCAAAATTTGCATATCACGCAATTGAAAGAACCAGTGTTCATGAGGTTTTTATATATTCCTCAACCTCATAAAATTTTATAGCTTTGTATAACTGGGAACAATGACAGGTGGGGGGATAACAATACAAAGGGGTGGAGGTTTGGGACAAAACATTCATAAAAGCAATAAAAAATTTGTGAGGGGGAACAAACCATAAATATTCCTAGATTTCTTTTTTAGGTTTCAAGATTCAAACCAAATGACTTAGGAAGTAAGAAAGGTATTAATGACTAGAAATGAGTATTCATCTTTTCTCTTATTAGTAATTAAGCACTTGTGTTGCATGTGAGAAAATTTTCTTCATAATGAATATATAACATTAGAAATGTTTCCAAGTTTTTTTGGCACAATTCTCTACTTTTTCATTTTTTCTTCTATTTAATATTTATTATTCAATTATGGTATTATGAGTTTCTCTAAAAAGTTGGATCATTTACACACCATCTAGATAAGAAATATCTTTTCTTTCAGATCAGTTTTAAGTTATATATTTCATCTACATTATATAAATAATTTTGACTTACCACACTTAATTTTTATTTGACATAATTAACCTATATTTTTTTATTACTTGTATTTTTTATTACATTTTAAAGATTTATTACTTAACTATCATATCATCAATTTATCCATTTGACCCAAACCACTAACCCACCACCCAAAAAGAAAAATAGTTTGATTTCTAGGTTAACATTAAATTTTGTATTATATTTTCATCAATGATAAAAATATTTCTTATGTATAATACTTATTTTTGTTTAATATAATGAATGAATAATATTATAGATGTACCCAATATTTTATTTTTTTTATAAATATATAACATTAGATATGTGCCCAAATTTTTCTCTATTTTTTTATTTTTGTGATTCTTTGTATTTTATATTTTTAAAAATTTTATTATTTGATTATGAAATCATTTCATTTATAGGTTGATTTTAAATTCGGCATTCCATTTTCATCATTAATAAAAATACTTCTTACATTCCATACTTATTTTTGTTTTATATAGTGTATATACAACAATAGAGATAAGCCCATTTTTTTGTATTATAAATTTTATTTATTTTTTATTATTTAATTATAGTATTATTTATTAACTTATTTGACCCCAAATGGTTGAATTACTTACCCACCACCGGAAGGGAAGAAAGTCATTTTGTTTTCAAATCACTTTTTAAAATATTTATTTTTATACTATTAAGATTAATGTTGTGGATTTAATTAATAGAACTTAATGATGAGATAAATATATCTTAAAAACATGATTTAAGAGAAAATATACCTTAAATATGAGACATATTGAGATAATTTACTTGGACCATCATTTTGGTCATGGACATTTTAGGATATATTTAAGACTTAATGAGAATATACCCTAGAACCAAAAGAAAAGAGCCTAGCCATAGCCACAACCATGGTATAAAAACCCTATGGTGATTTTGAAAAAAAAAGACATGTAAATCTTTATTGAAATTTGTTTCAATACGAGACAATTTGGATGAACTGTTTGATCCCGACTATTTGGTTCAGTCCACCGGCAGAGCTAGTCTGGTTTTTATAATTGTAGCATAAAGTAAGGGGGAAGGAAACCTAGAAAATGTTTACAATCTAATTACATGAATAACAATTGTGGTTTAATGGTTTTTGTATTGATTTCTATGTTAAAAACTAAGTTAAATCTCCTCATATCTCCACTTTTTTTTTAACCCCAAACTTTACTCCCGGTGGAATGGTTTAAAAAATTAATTAATCAACCAACATCAACCCTAAAAACCAATACACAAGAAGGCTTATTAATGGCATCCTCATCGAAGGACAAAGCAGTTATTTCTTACGAGGCTGAGCAATATGAAAGGGTTGATATTGAAAAGCTTTTCTCACAAGCTATTCAGGTATCAAAGGATTATCCAACTCCCTCCTTGGAACGGATGAAATGATAAAGGTATACCTAATCTCATACTCAAAGGAAGAATATTTCCACATCAATAAGTCATTGAAGAAGCTCTGGGTGCTCACATCAAATAAATAAATATTAGACTTGAGATTGGTTAACTCAATGGCAACTCAGAAGCATATTGAATCAACCGAGTTGGTAGTCCAACCTTTTGTAGCTCGCTCACTTTACATTCCCTCATCCTCTCAGGTGCTACAGCTAGCTAGGCCATTTATGTTTACTCCATCTCTTATATTAGCTTACCTTTGTCTTGTACAACTCATCTACATACTTTTTTGAAAATCATTTCATGGAACATGCATATGGGGCCAATGGTCCCAAAACCAAGGTTCAAAGTACTGATATGTATCGGTCCGTATCGACTGATAGCTTTCCGATACGTTCCTCCAAGAGTTCTATCAGATCAGACACTAGTACAGAGGATAGCCAGGCCTTAAACTGATCCCTCTGAACCAGTTACGAAAAAATAAATAAAACCTAAAAAAAAGTACCGATACAGGCCGATACGCCCTACTGACATATCAGTATGTGCCGATACTTTGAACCTTGCCCAAAACCTTTAGGCATCTACACATAGAGCCATGCATTCAGCACTAAGAGAAAAAACAATTTCCATAGTAATTGTGGAAGGCAAATCTAAAGGCACTAGTGGAATTTCTAATAATACCTTCCCCCACCACATTCTCTTATATTTCCATGGCAAGCTCCATAAACATCGAGTTTGAAAGGGAATTGAGAAGAGAGCTGCCAATAAACCATCGAATTTTTGCCCTCCTAATAGGTTTAATAGATATATTGTTTAATATCTCTAACACAAGAAGATTGTTCTCAATCTCAGCTAAAGTGGTTTCCCTTGTAACCAAGCCATTTGTTTATTATCTTAATGAGAGCAAAGGGTGGGGTACCGTTCCACTCAAATCTTCGCATTATCTCTCCTTCCAAATTATCCAAAGTAATAAGGGGGAAGGATTTTAAGAAGATGAAGTATGGATGGACCCGTAAGGGGGCCAACCATTGAGGTGGAGAGTGTGTNGGGGGGGGGAAGGGGAAATTTACATAAAAAACTATAATACAATGAAGATTTTCTAAACCATAGGAGGGGCATGGTTCCCCTGGGTCCCCCCCTTGCTCCACCCCTGATGGAGAAACTGAGAATCTCTCTTTGCATAATTCCACCATAGATTAATCCTGTTCAAAACCTATTAAGTATGAATAACCAGCTTATAATCAAGCTATTGTAATAACTCCAGAGCTTGTTGGTCATGCCTCCACCAATAAAAACATTATTTAAATTCTCAGGGGCACCCACAACAACAACAACACTTAGAAACAATATGTATACCTTGCTTTGAAATCAAGGCATCCACCGGAATAGCCCCATAAACAATTTCCAAGAAAACATATAGATTTTTGTAGGAAGCCTGTTTTCCAAGAAAAAAATACTCCACTTTTTTTTTATATATATAAATATGAAATATCAAAACAGGTTCAACCATTTAAGTTTCTAAAACTCCTCTTATATGCTAAAATGTGCCAAATTTAATCACGAACCAATTGGATTTCAAATCAGTATTTCAAAAAATAAAAAAAAGGGATCACGGGCCATTTAACATTTAACACCCCAGTTCTCCTCAACTTGGTCGTGCAACCCTAGAAAACTTTTTATCCCTTATGCAACTCTTGGAATATTTCTCTACAGAAATGGAGGAAATGAAAAGACAACCATAAGACAGAGTTAGACATATCTTTTCTTCAGGCTCACACTGTTAATAGAGAGAACAAAACTAAGCTGCATAAATTGGTTATTGTTTACAACTATTCCTCTTTGTAGTAGTACTAGTAAACATGCACGTGGTCATTTAAAGTAATGGTGATGATGATGATGGTTTCAGTACTAGTGTTCTTAATTATAAGAACTCATGTATTAGAGATGGCTAATGACTAAAAACTTCTCTTTCATCTCAATTTTAAATTTTGTATTCAATTTCTCTATTAATAAAAGTAATTCTAATTGGCTACAACCATTTTTGTTTAATATGATAAACACACAATTTTCGTGATTTGATCAAATGCTTTTTATAATTTTTTACTTTTTTTCATATTTTAATGTGTTTTCCCTTTTAAATATTTATTATATTATTTAATTATGACATCATGGGTAGAGCCATTTGACCTAAAAGGTTGGACTATTAACCCACCACCTAAATAATAAGAAAACAGTTTTGTTTTCATATCATTTTTAAATTTTGTATTTTATTAACATCATTAGTAAAAGTAATTCTTGGTTATCACAAATATTTTTGTTTAATATGATTAATATTATGAATATGTCCAATAATATATATATAAGTATTTTTGAATTTTTACAATGGTTCATGTTTTTCTATTTAAAAAAAAATATTATTTAACTATGACATAATGGCTTGACCCATTTGACCTGAATGGTTGAACCACTAATCCACCACCCAAATAAGAAATAAAAAATATTTCATTTCAAGATCATTTCTAGACCAGTTTTATCTAAATTCTATACTTTATTGTATTTTGTCTATTTTAAAAAATTTTCATTTAGTTATGACATCATGGGTTTTCCCATTTGACCCAGATAGTCCTACCACTTGCACAACAACAACAAAAAAAAGTTTCATTACCAGGCCAGTTTTAAAAATGTGAGTTTTTACACCATTAAACTTTTTGTGTATGGATTTAATTAAAGGAATTTAATGATAAGAAACAAAAACAACGTAAATATAGAATTAAATGAAAGAGAATTTAATACCTGTAGATGCAGGATTTGATAAGAGGAAATAGAATGAACTAAAAAGTAATATTGAAGAAGTAAGGGTCTACTGTTAGTTGTAGAAGAGACTTGAGATCAATGTGAATTGTTGGTTAGTATTGGTGGTGAGTTGTGTTCCTTTTATTTGGGGTTATATGTAGAATTTGACTACCAAATCTTATCTAGTTATGGTGCATAATATTCAAATGCAATAATTTAAAATGCTCATATGTTTCTCATCACTTCAAAATTTGAAATTCCACTATTTTAACTTATCTTTTACAAAGGCGAACTTTTAGACCAAGTGCATGAATTTTTAAATTTAAAGGATAAAAATTACAATGTCATTAGAATTGTACCCAATACCTATAATGGAACCCAAACAATAACAAAATTTGCCCTTCCTTTAACTTAAAAATATTTAAGTCTTTAATATTGCTTTATGGTTTTTCTTTTTGGTGTAAGTCTTAAATATTAGTTTTTTTTTTTTTTTTGTTCTAAGGGCCCCCCACCCAACTCAGGTGTTTCTAATCCTTAACCCTATTAACATCTTTCAATCCTAATACGAAAAGACAAAAGCGCATCAATCAATCTACTTATTCCTTTACCAAGACCTTATTTTCAAAACTTATAACAAAATTTTTTATCCCTAATTTTGGTAGTTCCTATTAACCAATAAAAAATACAAAATATTTTGGAATTACTGTTTTCAATAGAATAATTGTTTTTGCAAAGTAGGTAAGGTTGAATCCATTGGACTTTTTCTAAGTGGAACAAATAAGACTATGCACATAAAGGAAGAAACAACAGTTTTCTAATAGATATGCCCCACAAATGTGAGCCCTATCAGCCTTCTAATAAGTGAAACAATTGATGCTAAGAAGTTTCTTCTAACATGTATGACAGATCCATGATGGTCAAACGAGCTATATAGGAATGAAAAAAAAAAAAAAAAAACATTAGGGTGACAATAACTCATGGTTCACAATCAAGGCACGATGAATCATGTAAAGTTTATAACATGAATCAATTGCATGATACACAATAATTAAGCTTGTGATAAAGCCCTACGAAAATTTATTTTCAAAATCTAAACCAAGAAGAATCATGAGTGATTAAAAGAAAAAAGTAAAACTAATAATACACTATCTACAAATAGTGCACTACTTTAGGTAGCGCACAATTACAACTTTATTCATGTTTGAATAGACATCTTTGATTCATGTAGGTTGCAGTTAAATCAACATATTGTAGAAATTGGAGAACTATTGAAGAATCTTTAGAAATAGCCCAATGGATTGAATACACAATGTCAATGGTATTGTTATATCAAATTCTATCCAAATAGAAAAAAAACATATATAACAACCAATTCCAACTAAATTTCCTTAAAATTTAATTAATATACCCAATAATAATCCAAAATTATTACAAAAGAAGAGCAATATAATGTTACCTCAAATTTGATGAAGTTGGCAATAAGACAAATAATTCTTTCAATACTTGTATGTGATAAACCTACATTTTGATGCCTTAAGGGCAACAATTTAGGGGCATTTTCGGCCTTAGAGTAGTTAAAGTACATCATTTTTCCAGTTAAAATCAATTATGTGACCTCTGAGGATGTCTGTGCAAATTATGTAGAAAACTAGGAAGTTTCATGGTTGAAATGCAGTTTTTGGGAAGCTGGTGTGAAATCCAGCTAAGAGAGGGGGTGTTTTTGTAAAGAGCTGAGAACAGGAGGGCGCCTCCTATCTGCTAAACCCAATTGGCGCCCATCCTAGTATATTACCAAGCTCCCCTCTCATTAGCAAACCCTAGGGAGACTTTTTAACCAAATCTTTTCCTCCTTAGCTAACCCTAGCCACCCCAAATGTGGAATCTCCATCATCCACTCCTTCTAATCTCTACCATCCATTTTAGGGCTCTCCTTTGTAACTTCTAAACCTTAGGGTGCCACCTATTCTGCTAATCCTCACCATTAAATCTCAGTTACTCCCTCCATCCTAAACCCAATCATTCAATCTAGGGCACCACATATTCTTTTAATCTTAACCCTTTAACCCTAGATGTTCTAATCTACACCCTCCATTTCTGGGTGCCCAAATCTCAGCCCTACATAATATTGGGTGCCCTCTCCTTCCATTTTCAGCCATAGGATCACCCCAAAACCATCTTATCCATCCATGAGAAACCCTAGGGCATCCCTAACTTTGCTAAATCCCAACTGTCGCCCCCCATCTTTCTCCCTATTTCCAGTTGTGTCCACCATTCTCTATAAAAAGGGTCCTAGGGGCCCTGTAAAAGGGGTTGGTCAATTCACCTAGGTAAGAAGGAAGGCTGATCTTGAGAAGTTCAAGGGTAGAGGAAGAAGAGGACGCCCAGGCAAGAGGAGGGGTTCCTACTTGTAGTTCGCCAACACCACTACTACCACTTCTAGATTTGAATCCCAACCATTTTTTTTCTTCAGTTTTAGAATTACTTTCTGTTCTTTAATTTCCAGTTTAATTTTTTTCCTTCCTGCAAATTTATTTTTATTAGATTTAATTTGTGTTTTATTTCTTTTCTGTAGATCTGAAATTCGGCCAAGTAAGACGGAAGGCCTAGCACAAGAAGTTCGGGGGTCGAAGGAGAGATCCGGAGACTACTACCTTTGATCGGATTCTCAGATATTTTTATTTCGTTCCTTTTATTTATTTGTTGTTGTTATTTACTTTTATGCACTTGTTATTCTCAGTACTGTTTGAATTTGGTTTTAATGAAACAAATAAATAACAACAACAAATAAATAAAAGGAACGAAGTAAAAATGTCTGAGAATCCGATCAGAGGTAGCAATCTCCAGGTCTCTCCTTCGACCCTCGAATTTCTTGAGCTAGACCTTCCGTCTTACCTGGCCAAATTTCAGATCTACAAAAAAGAAATAAAACACAAATTAAATCTAATAAAAATAAATTTGTAGGAAGGAAAAAAATTAAACTGAAAATTAAAGAATAGAAAATAATTCTAAAACTGAAGAAAAAAAATGGTTGGAATTCAAATCCAGAGGTGGTAGTAGTGGTGTTGGCAAACTACAAGTAGGAACCCTTCCTCTTGCCTGGGCGTCCTCCATTTCCTCTACCCTTGAACTTCTCAAGATCAACCTTCCTTCTTACCTGGGTGAATTGACCAACCCCTTCTACAAGGCCCCTGGACCCTTTTTATAGAGAAGGGTGGACACAATTGGAAATAGGGAGAAAGATGGGGACCGGCAACTGGGATTTAGCAAAGTTAAGGATGCCCTAGGGTTTCTAATGAATGGCTAAGATGATTCAGGGGTGATCCTATGGATGAAAATGGAAGGAGAGGGCACCCAATATTATGTAGGGTTGAGATTTGGGCGCCCAGAAATGGAGGGTGTAGATTAGAACCTAGGGTTGAAGGGTTAAGATTAAAAGAATATGCGGTGCCCTACATTGAATGGTTGGGATATAGGATGGAGGGAGTGGCTGAGATTTAATGGTGAGGAGCTGAATGGTGAGGATTACCAGAATAGGTGGCACCCTAGGGTTTAGAAGTTACAAAGGAGAGCCCTAAAATGGATGGTGGAGATTAGAAGGAGTGGATGACGGAGATTTCACATATGGGGTGGCTAGGGGTAGCTAAGGAGGAAAAGATTAGGTTAAAAAGGCTCCCTAGGGTTTGCTAATGAGAGGGGAGCATAGTAATACAGTAGGATGGGTGCCAACTCGGTTTAGCAGATAGGAGGCACCCTCCTGTTCTCATCTCTTTACAAAAACGCCCCCTCTCTCAGTTGGACTTCACACTTGCTTCCCAAAAACTACATTTCAGTAATGAAAACTTCCCAGTTTTCTACATATTTTGCACAGAGACCCTTAGAGGTCACATAATTGATTTTAACTAGGAAAATGGTGCACTTTGACTACTCTAAGGCCGAAAATGCCCCTGAATTGATGCCCTTAAGGCATCAAAATGCAGGGTTATCACATCCCCCAACTTAACCGTTGCTAGTCCCTTAGCAATGCAGCCGTAAAATTACACTGAGTATATAGATCTTTCCCATCTCAAGATCATCCCTAACAGAATTAATCAAACATCCTGATTCTAGCATTCTCAAACTCTGTATAGATTGGTATTGGGCTTTAGGAGTAAAACTGTCTTTTTTTTAATATTACAAAAACATGGCTTAAAAATCTTATTTACCCTTCCACTTGTTGACTTTCTTGATAAAATGAGATTGATTTTAAAACCAGATAGGTATTTTTCTTATTATTTCTAACAGTGGATTTCTACCCCTGAACTTATTATTTTTGTTACCTTTCACCATTTTACGCGAATCCCAACACTTGCTTTAGGTGAAGAGACTCGATTACTAAGTGTTAGGTAAGTGTCTTTGGCAATACCTTTTCCATTTGACGCAAATCTCAACACTTAACTTAGGTGAAGAGACCCACTTAGTAAGTTTAGGATATCCATTGACCTTTTATCCCCTCATCTTTTTTTTTTCTTTTGCAACACTGTTCAGGGTAGTCCACTGTCTCTTAACAATTTGAAGAATTTTGTCTAATTTCTCAATCTTTCTCTTCCTATCTTGGTAGGGGCAAACTTGGGAGTATTTTTCAATTTCCAAACGGTTTTGACAATATTCAAACAAGACCAATTTTGACTCCTATCACTTGCTACCAATTTCTACAGAATTCAATATTCTTTTATCAGTTTCCTTAACTTTTTCTAATTAGGAATCTCTTTTAATGGAAAATTTAAAAAATTTCAGTGAAATTTTAATTCTCCATCTTTAAAGGCTTAGCTTGACAAAATTTTTTTTCTCTCTCTTTCCTCACCCCCAGCTAAAATGCCATTGTCCCTAATGGCATGACTAGAATGATGCAAAGAAGATTTGGGCCAAAGGGACTAATGAGTAGGGTTTTCCTGAGGGGTTCTGTTACAGACACAGAAGCAGTAGACACACTCGTAGACGAGCCTAACCACCGCGGCCGACAGCAGCACGCACGGCAGCCCGCACAGCAGCACGCACCGCCCGATAGCACGCTACTAGTGTTGCTGTCGTGCGGTGCGTGCTGCGCGCTGCCGGGCGGTGCGTGCTGCACGCTGCCAGGTGTTGCGTGTTGCGCGCTGCCGGGCGGTGCGTGCTGCTATCGGTCGTGGTGGTTAGGCTCGCCTACAAGTGTGTCTACTGCTTCTGTGTCTGTAACATTACATCCCTCTTGGACTACGAGCTTGTTCTCAAGCTCGAATTCCGGATATGTGGCTTGGAACTCTGCCAATGGATCAAACGGCTGCACACTATCTCTCAGTCCACCAACAGCATGAACAACAGGGACTGTCCTGTAGCTCCGTGCATAAAGCTGGTTCAGTCCACATGACTCAAATCTAGAAGGCATGAATAGGATGTCTGCACCAACAGTTATTTGATGAGCCATTTTCATAGAGAGACCAACCTAGCCCCTGACTTTGTCATGGTGTTGACTCTCAAAATCTCTGAGAAGTTGTTCCAGGTCAGGTCTCCCAGTGCCCAACATGACTAGTTGCACATCCTGGTCCACCATCCAAGGAATGGACTCAGCAATGAGATCAACACCTTTCTGATGGTCAAGCYTGCCAATGAAYYCAATCAGAGGAACATTCTCCCGAAGAGGAAGACCAAGCTCCCTTTGTAGAGTCGCTTTGCATTGATGCTTGCCAGTCTGAAGAGCCTCCATAGAGTAATTGGTGTAGCCATCAGATGTCAGGTAAACATCCAACTGTGGGTTCCATTCTTTTGCATCAATCCCATTCACGATGCCCTTCGGCTTCCAATCACACTCATTATTTGATACAGACCCCAGCCACCTTCTTTGGTTTTTCAGCTCCCAAGCGTAACCATGGCTTACATTGACTACACAATTTGCTGCTTTCAGGCCAGCTGCAAGGATATTGAAGTGTTCCCCACCTCCTGGGTCATGTAGTTTGAAATGATCTATGTAGTTTTGTGGAAGATCCACATAACGAAAATCGCTTAGTGGACCACGACCCTGGTGTGCTATGTTGTGGATCACAAGAACGCACCGAGTAGACTTACAGAAGAGAACCTCAAGAGCAGCCTCCATATCCTGCCCATCCACCTTATATCTCTTGCGCACTCCTATTTCTTGGGCTTCTGCATAGTTACCATACCGTGGTGCCACAACCATAACTCTATGTCCACGCCGAGCCAAAGCCTTTGGTAGAGCCCCAGTAACATCTCCAAGTCCACCTGTCTTCGACCATGGAGCGCATTCTACAGGTACCAATATAATGTTCATGACATTGTCCCCGGCCAAAGGAGGAGACTTTACAGTTTCATCCTCTGTGCGCTGATTACGAAAGAATTGCTCGCAGCGGTACAGCCATCCCAGTGGGTCTCCGCTGCCGCTGTATGAGGGAAACTCCAAACGGCTATACTTGGGAATAACTGCGGCTGTCGGGGCAGCGATCTGCTGTTCGCTGGGTGCCTCTGCCCAGTCCGGATGGCGACTGTTTGTGTTGGCGATTCCCTCAGAACTCCTTTCTTTGTTGGAGAGGAATGCTTCCAGCCGGCGTCGCAGCTCCCGGGCATCTTCCTTGACTTCACAAACCTCCATGCTAGTTTCTACTAGCCTATGTTCAAGTTCGTGGACCTTGGATGATAGCTGCTCCATATTGCCCATGACGTTTGGCTCTGATACCAAATGGTATGGGCCCGGGCGTAGAATCTCGTCACGGGTCGGTCCATGGGGAGAAAGCCCTGCTTTCTCTTGCGCCTTCCCTTGCGTGCAGAACCTATTGTGGAAAACCGATTGGGTGATTTGTCCAAGAGACCACCCGAACTCTCCTTACTCTTCTCTTGACTGGAAACTGAATGCCTTTATTTCAACTCATAGCTCCTTAAATAGGAGATTACAAAAGGGAATTCCTTGTTGGATTCGGTAGGCTAGGGTAATCCAACTCAAACTTAAACTCCTAATGGTAACACAACTCTAACTTAAGAAGATAAGATAAGATAAGATAAGGATAAGGGATGAGGAATGATGTAGCTAGCGGCGAGTTGAAGAGCAGAGCTGTTGTGGTAAGATAAGTGTGGACCCACCCTGATGAGCTGTCGTGTGGGCCCCGCTCTACTACTACTGTCGGGCGGTGTGCGCGTCTCATAGTGCTGCTTCCGTGCGGCCTGTTGCTGCCGTGCGGTGCGTGCTGTTGTCAAGTGCTGCTGCCTAGTGCTGCTACTGTGCGGTGCGTGTTGCGCGCTGCCGGGCTGTGCGGGCTACTGTCGGCCGCGGTGCATGCTGCGCACTGCCGGGCGGTG
>NW_010729084.1:1221106-1243348 GCF_000365185.1 Nelumbo nucifera | reverse complement strand
CTCCCCCCCCCCCAACTTAGGGTTTTCTGACTCCTTTTCTTCTTCTTTACTTTCTTTCTCACACGGGTATTCCAAAATTCTCCCACTCCTTAAAGTTGTTATAGCTTTAGCATTTTCRAATTGGGGATTCTGAGGAGGTGGTTGAATTTGCTAAGAAAAACCCGGTTGTTGATTCCTAGGGTTTGCAACCGATTGACTTGGTAGTTGTCCCACTGCCCTCCTTGCATTAGCTTCAGCTACCTGTCCTATTTGGCTTTCTAACCTAGCAATGGATTGTTGTTGATTTAGGATCAACTGATGCAGTTGCATATTTTGATCGTCTACTGATCGGGATTGAGGGGGTTATGGGTAGCCCTGATATGGTTGGGCTGATTGACTCCAGGGTACACCTGCTGGAATTGGTTTTGTACTACTGGCCTCTGAAACTATTGGGCCATGGAGTTGGACGGATGCTGATGGGACTGTACATTGGGTTAATGTGTCCTCCAAGAAAAGTTAGGATGGCTTCTCCACCAAGGTTTATAAGTATTAGAATATGGATCATTATTGGGTTGCCTAAACTTGTTCTTGGATAAAAGGTGGAAACTGGGCCACAGTAGGACAGTCATCAACCTGGTGGGCCGGGCTAGCGCAAATGGAACATACTTCGGTATAAGTGGTAGATGGGCCCGATTACTGGGTAAAAGTGAAAAACCGGTCGAGTTTCTGGGCTAGAAGGTCTACCCTATCCAACTTTCTAGAAATGGCATTCACGTCCATTTTTGCCTTAGGCTCTATATTATTTTAGACCTCATAGAGCCCTGTCCTCTTTAAGAGTCCCACCGACCTTTCATAGGAATACAACGGCGCATTATTAATAGAATTCTCACTCAGGGTTTCGAAAAGATTATAAGCTTCATCCTCGCTCTTGCACATAAATGCACCCTAGACGATGCATCCACCATTTGCCTGTATTGATCTGTCAGGCTTTCATAGAAGGCATGGACAATTTGCCACTGGGACAGGCCATGGTGTGGACATTTTCTCATTAACTCTTTCATCCTCTCCCAAGCCTCATGAATTTGTTCACCCAGTGTTTGGGCGAATCCTATGATAACTCTCCTCATGGTATTGGTTCTGCTTATAGGACAGAACTTCCTAAGGAATTCTTGTTGCACTTTTGCCCAAGTCCTAATGGATCTCCCTATAGTCCCTAACCAATGCTTGGCCTTATAGTTCAAGGAGAAGGGGAAAAGAGTCAATCTAAGGGCATCATCATTGAAATTTTGAATCCTTATAGTTGAATATATTTCCAGGAACTCATCTATGTGCTTGTATGGGTCCTTGCTTGGGTTCCCATAGAAGGATGGGAGCATCTGGATTGACTCATTGAAATTCTAAATCCTTATAGTTGAATATATTTCCAGGAACTCATCTATGTGCTTGTATGGGTCATCGCTTGGGTTCCCATAGAAGGATGAGAGCATCTGGATTGTACTTGACTTAATTTCGTACTGTAAGGCCTGAGTATCAGGTAACTGAATGCAAGATGAAGAGTTGTATTGTGTTGGAGTGAGGTACTCCTTCAACTTTCTTGGTTGGGCATCATTGATTCCGGTCATTTGATTTCAATGTTAATGATGGAGGTATCTCTCTATTTCAGGTATAGGTTCTATAGTTTCTCTCCTTAGAGATCTCCTTCCCAACATACAACACAAAAGTCCCTTTTCTTCTTATTTGAATTTAAAAGTTTGAGTTTAATTTCAAATGTGGATTTTGCAACTTGAATTCTGAAATTTAAACTCAACTTTTGAAACTCTCTCTCTCTCTCTCTCTCTCTCTCTTTGAAATTTAATTTTTTGAGATTTAAATTCAAACTCAACCTTTGAAATTTAAATTCCTAAAATCTAAATTCAAGTTGGAAAATTTTTTTCTCTTTTTTTAAAGTCAAACAAATCAACCACACGAACTAGGGGCTGACCTAGGGTTTCCTAAACTAGTGGTCCAACCAATGTTAATCCTCTTAGGTTCACTTGGAATTACACCACTTCTTTTGGTTAGCCAGGTAAGAGGTGGGGATGTGAGAGTCTCCCCTTGCTTTTGCAAGGACCTAATTGAGTAACCACAAACCCTGCTTAGGCTTAGCCGTTTAACCTCTTTCCTTAGACACCAACCGCCGGTTATGGAAAATAATTTCAAGCTCTCCTAAAATTCAACACACCTTTCAACCAAATGTGAGGCTTCCCTAAATGATATTTCTATCCAAATTTTAAATTAGGGTTAAGGTGAACCGTACGTGAAGGGAGGTGATTTTTGGGCCAAGGAAGGGTGATGAAATCCCTTCCTTATCTTATTTAGGTTGGATGCCCTTAAATGAATTAACGAAAAAGACAAAATAAACACAACAAAATGCAACTAACTACAATGCATGAACAATTATTTCTAAAATTCAATGCAGCAATATCATAAAAGAATAAAATAAACTATGCAAGAGAAGCAATTAAAATAATAAAAAGAAAGAAAACCTAATGCATTCACAACTAACAAGATAATTTCAGCAATTAAATAAACTTATATGATGCATGATCTAGAATATCAAACCCTAAATAATGGAATGAAAATGCAAGAGAAATATTCAATATTCTTTTTTTTTATTTTTTATACTTTTTTAATTCAAAATTTAAATTTTTGGGAGTTTAAATTCAAATTCAGATTTTGAGATTTAAATTCCTAAACTTTAAATTTAAAATATTTTTAAATTTTTAACTTTTTTTATTTTTTTTCTAAATTTTTTTAAATTCGAAAATTTAAAATTTAAATTTCGAAATTTGAAATTAAAATTCCGATTCAAATTAAAATTTAAATTTAAATTAATATTTGAAATTTAAACTCAAATTAAAAAATTTCAACAATTTCCTATTTAGCAATTAATTATTCAATTAAACAACTAAAAGAAAAAAAAAATTAAATAAAGCAACAAATAATAATTGCAAACAGAAAATAAAACAACAATTAATTGTGCTAAACAGAATTAACATCTACCAAAAATAAATTCTAGCAAACGAATTGCTAATATAAAAATTAAACTGAAAATAAAATGAACAAAAAGAAAATTAGGCAAGAAATAGATAAAATAAAAGAAAAAATACAAATCTAAAAAAAAATTAAACTGAAAATAAAATAAACAAAAGAAAAAATATACTGAATTTTTTTATTTATTTATATTTTTTGTTTTTTAATAAAAGAAAAACACAAATCTAAAAATTAATATGAACAGAAAAATATGCTGGAAAAAATAAAATAAAATAAAATACACGATTTTTTTTTGTTTTTTATTGTTTTCTTATCTGAAATAAAAGAAAAAAAAGAATCTAAAAAATTCAACCGAAAATAAAATAAAATAAAATAAACAAAAGAAAATTATGTTGCAAGAAATAAAATAAACAATTTTTTTTTGTTTTTTTTTTAAATCTGAAATAAAAGAAAAACACAAACCTAATAAAGCAAAAAAATTGAACAAGAAATTAAAATAAAGAAAGAAGAATAGATATAGAAACAAAATGGAAGCAAAATAATACTAAAAAAAATAAAACAGATCTAGAAAAAAATAATTAAAAAATCAAAAATCGTTGTTCTACAAAAAAAAGGAGTTTGAAAATAAAAATAAAAAATCAAAAATAAAATGGAACGACTACACCTGAAATGCAATCCAATTTCTCTTCTCCTCTCTTCCATTCCGCAACGCTCCGATACCCCCCACCTTTCACTATTCCGTCCTACAGAATCAAAGAGAAACAATAATTAAACTGAGATAACAGATCAAGTAATAAAATGAGAAAGAAAAATAATAATGAAACAAATCTGGATAAAGCAAATAATTTTCTCTGTTGCTTCCCTGGCAATGGCGCCAAAAACTTGGTGTGTCCGGAAGCATGTCGTTAAACACTTTGGAACACCAGTTTAAACATTTATAATTTTATTCCAATTCTCAAAAAACTACTAACGCAATAAAGTGATGAGAACGGGTCGTATCCACAGGGAAACGAAGGAAAAATAATTATGTACTTAGATCCGGGAGAAGAGAACACAAGTGGGAGTTGCAAAAATAAAAAATTAATTAATTAAAAATGGAATTCATTAAAACCACATTCGAACAGTACTGAGAATAGCAACTGCATAAAAATAAATAAATAACAAAGACAAATAAATAATAGGAACTAAATAAAAATGTCTGAGAATCCGATCAAAGGTAACAGTCTCCGGATCTCTCATTCGACCCTCGAACTTCTCAACCTAGGCCTTATGTCTTACTTGGCCGAATTCCAGATCTGTAGAAAAGAAAATGAAGATCAAATGGAATGAAAATAAATTGTAGAAAGAAAGAAATGGAACTGGAAACGCAAGAACATATATTAAAACTAAAACTATAGAGACTAGTTGGGATCCGATTCCAGAGGTGGCAGTAGTGGTGTTGGCGAACTACAAGTAGGAGCCCCTCCTCTTCCTCTACCCTTGAACTTTTCAAGATCAGCCTTCCTTCTTACTTAGGTGAATTGACCAACCCCTTCTACAGGGGCCCTGGGACCCTTTTTATAGAGAAGGGTGGACACAACTGGAAATAGGGAGAAAGATGGGGGGCGACATCTGGGATTTAGCAAAGTTAAGGATGCCCTAGGGTTTCTAATGGATGGCTAAGATGGTTTTGGGGTGATCTTATGGCTAAAAATGGAAGGAGAGGGCACCCAATATTAAAGGGAAAAAGCTGACCTTATGTCCATCACAAGAGACTATACTTAAACCGAAACCGATGAGGGTTCTAGCCTTTTTGCCATGACACAATTCACAAGTGCCTTAAAAGAGACTGGTGTTGCGTATGCTTTAATTAACAAGGGACTTGACCTAAAAGGTGTGGAGGCTCTGGAGAAGGTGAGGCCTTTGCTTGATGAATTTAGTGATGTGTTTCCTGAGGACTTACCAGTAGGATTACCACCATTAAGGGATACCCAATATTGCATAGATTAAACACCGGGTGCTAGTCTCACCAACAAGGCCCATTACAGAATGAGTCCCACTGAACATGAGGAGTTGCAAAAGCAAGTAGATGAACTGATTACTAAAGGGTTCATACGAGACAGTATGAGTCCATGCACAGTTCCAGCTTTATTAGTACCCAAAAGGATGGTACTTGGAGGATGTGCATTGACAGCCAGGCAATCAATAAGATAACCGTCAAATACCGATTTCTGATTCCACGCTTGGATGACATGTTGTATCAGTTTTCTAGCCAAGGTGTTCACTAAGTTGGACTTGAAATCAAGCTACCATCAAATTAGAATTCATCCTGGTGATGAGTGGAAGACAACATTCAAGACGCGGGATGGTTTGTATGAATGTTAGTGATGCCATTCGGTTTATCCAATGCACTAAACACATTCATGAGGGTCATGAACCGGGTTTTCAAGCCTTTTCTTGGTCAATGTGTTGTGGTATACTTTGATGATATTTTTATATATAGCACTGATATGAACTCTCATTTGTTGCATCTTTGAGATATACTTATGATTTTGCACAGGGAGCAACTTTTTGCAACCATAAAGAAGTGTATCATTGCCACAGATCGAGTCTTATCCCTTGGGTATGCCATCTCAAGGGAAGGAGTTTCTGTATACCTAGAAAAGGTTTGTGCCATTGTTGAGTGGCTCATCCCCAAAACACTTACTGAAGCATGAAGTTTTCATTGATCTTGGAAGCTTCTACCGGCGATTCATTAGCAACTTCAACACTGTCATGGCACCATACATAGATTGTATGAAGGCGATAACCAATTTTGTGTTCACCACTAAAGCAGAAAGCCTTCATTGAGATTACGGAATGATTGACAGTTGCTCCCATGCTAGCCCTTCCAAACTTCGAGCAACCCTTTGAGGTTGATTGTGATGCGTCTAAGGTTGGAATCGGTATTGTTCTCAGCCAAGGTGGTTGGCCCATAGCCTACTATAGTGAGAAATTGAATGGATTACGCCTCAACTACTCAATTTATGATGTGGTACAAGCGCTTTGGTGTTAGCGACATTATCTCATCTATAAAGAGTTCATTTTATATTTAGATCATGAGGCACTTAAGCATATTGGGGGCCAACATAAGTTGAATGCAAGGCATGCTAAATGGGCAACATACCTCCAAGAATATTTGTTTGTTCGGAAACACAAGTCAAGTGTGCACAATCAAGTTGCGGATGCGCTCAGCCGAAGGAGAGCCATGTTATCAACGTTCTAAGCACAGGTATCGGGGTTTGATACTTTTTGTGAATTAATTTTCATTGACCCTTATTTTTCCGGTATCATAGAGGAGGTGCAAGCAATTAGTAGGATGGACTTTGTGATATATGATGGCTTCCTATTCAAGGGGGTCCACCTATGTATACTTGATTGCTCATGGTGGCTGAAAATCGTCAAAGAGCTTCACAATGAAGGACATTTTGGGTGAGACAAAACAATTTATCTCATCTCAACAAGTTACTTTTGGCCCAAGATTATGAGAGACATCACGAGGTTTGTGGAGCATTGTCACATATGCCAAGTTTCTAACAGAACGGTAACCAATGTTGGATTATACATGCCCCTCCCAGTTCCTAAAGGACCTTGGGTAGATATATGTATGGACTTCGTTCTTGGGTTGCCATGTATCCAGTGACAGGTAGGTTCTATAATGATGGTCGTAGACCGATTTTCAAAAATGGCTCAGTTTGTGGCATGTAGAAAGACAAAGGATGCCTCACTTATTGATGGTTTGATCCTCAAGGAGGTTGTCAAACTCCATGGCTTACCATCTTCGATTACTTTAGATAGAGACTCCAAGTTCATATCACACTTTTGGATAAGTCTATGAAGGCTAATGGGTACCTCATTACAATTCAGTAGTTCATATCATCCTCAAATGGATGGCCAAACAGAAGTAGTCAATAGGAGAAGGCCAATAAGCCCTATGCAAGTTGGGATCATTCCAAGACACATAAAAAGCAGAGATGATGCCACCAGCCCAGCATAGTAAATATTTACCGACATAGCATCGTCACAAAATTTCTATCTTATTTCGTTTTTACCAAGTTGGCACCATCACAAAGTTTCTATCTTGGTTCATTTTTATCAAGTTAGCATTATAGCGAGATTTTGAATTTATGTTCAATTATGACTTTCCTTTTAGGGTTTTTAGTAGGATTCTACTATGGAGTGTTTTCTTAAATTAGGATTGCTCAATTAAGACTTTCTTTTTTAGGAGTTTTACTAGGATTCTATTATGAAATGTTTTCAGATTAGGAATAGGAGCCATAAGGGTGTATGTCTATATAAATAGTAGCTAAGGGAAGGCTAAGATAGATTTGATATGGAATTTTCTCTTAATTATTCAGTGAAGAATTCTTCTTCCTGGTAGTTCAAGTTCTGCTCTTTTCTTTGAAGCTTTTCTCAATGCATTTTGTTTCCATACTATGCCAGTTGGTATCAGAGCTCAAGTTGATCATTCTTTAGATTATGACTCCTAAGAAGAAACCAGTAGCTCACATCATGGAGCAGGAACTCAACAAAAAAACAAAAGAGGAGATGGCGGAGCTGAGAAGACAAGTCTAGGCACTTGCTCAGGAGGTGAAATCACTGCGTTCTCGATCAGAAACAAGGGATAGTGACTCCAACACAAGTAGTGGGCCAGGATTTCACTTGTTATCAATGCAATATCTTGAGGCCTGAGCCCGAGCTTGACTCGACCATCGGGCCTAAATCGTAAGTCTGAGCCTGACCCTAATAAAAGCCAGGCCCGAGGTCGAGCCTGAAGCCCAAGAGATGATACGAGAGAGTTACATTTCTGATCTAGAGATTGCCTATTTTCGGTATAGGAAGGGTCAGCCGTTGACGAACTGGAGAGAGAGAGAGAGAGAGAGCTCGGAGATGGAGTTCAGTGGTTGTTGCTTGTTGGCTTGCCACTGTAGATGTCATTGGCCATTGTTGGGGAGTGTTGGGGACGTCACTACTCTAGAATATGGACCCAAAGCTCGAAGAAATGGGGGCACTTTTGAGTACTAAGAGTCAAAGCTCAGAGTTGGTTGTCGGCTTGTTGTTGTAGATGTCGTTGACCACTGTTGGGGACATTACTACTTTGGACTCTGGTGTATGGACTCAAAATCTCAAAGAAATGGGGACGATGGGAGGCCGCTGAGTACTTGGAGTCAAAGCTCGAAGAGATGCCATCGCCGGCTCTTCGCCTGTAATATAGAAGATAGATAAACTATTGTTGGTCACTACTGTGAAAGGGAAGAAGTTTAGTTTGTTCGAACAAAACAAGGATGAGGAAGAGTGAAAGATTGTTGATTCAAATGAGTTAGGGAACTTAGGGTTAGAAGAAATATATATTATATTTTTAATAATATATATATATTAGTATTTAAATTATTGTCGGGTCGGGCCAGGCTTGGGATGGGCTTTTTTTGTAAAATTCTGAGCTTGGCCCAAAATTAAGTCGGGCTTAGATAATAAGGTCCAAGCCCGGGCCCACGGGCCTAATAATATGTCTAAGCCCGATTGCAGTCGGACCGTCGGGCTACCCGACCCATGATTAGGTCTAGTTCTAGTTTATCTTCACTGTTTCATCTCCTTGAACAACTAACAATGGTTCCAGACCAACTTGCCAAATCTGCAAAAAAGTTGGGCGCATAGCCATTAACTATTTCCAAAGATTAAATCTCACCTATCAAGACAAACATCCACTGGAAAAAACTAGTTGCAATGGTTCTTGCATCTCGTGACAATCTTAATGATAGTACATGGTACTCAGTGGTGCCTTCCACCACATCACTCCAAACCTCGGTAATGTCTCTAATCACTTCTTTATGTTGGCTCTACCACATCACTCCAGATCTCAGTAATGTATCTAATGACTTCCTTATGTTGGCTCTAATATAGTCAAGGTTGGTAAAGGGCATGGCTTAGGTATAAGGAACATTGGCACCACCACTCTAGCTTCCCCTTCCTCTACTTTTTATTTAAATCATGTTCTCCATTTCCCATATGCCTCTACAAATCTGCTTTCAGTTTATGTTCAATTTTCTAAAGATAGCAATTGTCAATTTACTTTTGGTGTGTTTGGCTTCACTGTGTAGGACAAGGCAACTGAGAGGATCTTGCACCAAGGATAGACTGAAGGAGGTCTCTACCCCTTTCGTCCCACCTTAGAAATTAAAACCCCCATTGCCTACACCCACCGCTCGTCATCTCTTAAAAGCTATCTAGCATCATCGCTTAGGCCATCCATCCTACAAATTTTCCACTTATCCATTAAAAATAAAACTAGTCCTAATGTGTGTTCGTGTTCGTCCTGTCAACTAGGCAAGAGTTGTTGCTGATTCTTCTCCACTGTGTTTAATCATTCTATAACTTTTACATTGTGATTTGTGGGGCTCGACTCAATTTTATCTATTTCCATATTTCAATACTATGTTTTATTTGCTGATGATTACGCACTAGATACTCCTGGCTATTTCCATTATGCCTAAAATCAGATTTATATGATGTATTTTCAAAGCCAATGTTGAAAATTTCTTTTAACTCCAAAATTAAGGTTTTACGTAGTAATGGGGGAGGTGAAATTCTCCAGCACACCGTTTTCCTCCTTTCTCAATGTTCATGGTATCACATACCAACTCTCCTATCCCCATATGCTCTCGAACAAAATGGTGTGGTTGAGCATAAATATGGACCCAACCATCGTGGCCCTACCTGAGTCAATAACTACAGCCCAAGCCCGCACCGTACCTTCCCTAGGTATGCACTTATCTTCATCTGCCTCCCTTAGGTATGCACTCATCTTCATCTCCCTCCCATCTGGCCCACCACCACCCAATCACCACTAGATACTCTCTACCATCAGCCCTTATTGCCTTTGGTCTTGTTGAACTGACCTCCTATACCCAAGCGTCCAAACACCTTGAGTGGCATACTTTCATGGACCAAGAGCTGAACTCTCTACATCAACAACAGACATGGACATTGGTCCCTTACCGACCTAGAATTAATGAACGCGGTGGGTTGCAAGTGGGTGTATCGCATTAAGCGCAACCCAGATGGCTTTGTACATAGATTCAAAGGCTATCTCATTGCTAAAGGATTCATCAGCAACTAGGCATTGATTTCATTGAAGCTTTCAGCCCTACGGTGAAGCACACACTATGGTTTATGTTGTCCTCTCATTAGCAGTTACCCTTGGCTAGCCACTCCATCAACTGGATGTAGAGTGTGCATTCTTGCATGGTGGCCTCCAAGAGAAGGTTTATATGGCCCAACCCCCTAGCTATGTGGACCCAACACATCCTCATCATGTTTGTTGTATGCATAAACCCATTTATAGGCTTTGTGAAGCCCCTCGTGCCTGGTATAACAAATTTAGGTCCATTGTTCCTGAGCTTGGGTTTCTCATTTCACCATTTGACCCATCTCTATTCATTTATCATCAAGGTGGCATTCATGTTTTACTATTACTATATATTGATGGCATGATTATAACAGGCAACAACCGTACCTTCATTTCTTCTCTCATTTAGTAGCTCAGCTTATCTCTCAAGATGAAAGACATGAGCCCATTAATGTACTTTCTTGGGCTTCAAGTCCATCACACCAGTGCTGGACTCTCATTTCACCAATCTAAATACATTCTAGATCTGCTTGATCATGCAGACATATCACATGGGTGGCTGTAAACCCGCTTGCACTCCAACATCTTCTACAAAACTTGATGTTTCCCTCAAGACCACCACTTAAGGATCCAACCACTTATCGTAGTTTGGTTGGTGCGCTCCAATACGTGACTCTCACAAGGTCTGACATTGCATTCTTTGTCAATCAAGCCTATCAGCACCTTCTACACCCAACCGAGGCCAACCTAATTTTTGTTAAGTGGATTCTACAATATTTGAAAGGTATTATCTCCTCCAGGCTCTTCTCCAAACCAAGCCCAATTCAGTTGAGTGTCTTTTGTGACGCTAACTGGGTTGGTTGCTCATTGGATCAATGGTCTACTAATGGCTTTTGTGTTTTTCTCGAATCCAATTCTATCTCTTGGTGTGCCAAGAAACAGCCCATTGTTGCTCGCTCATCTACAAAGGTTGAGTATCGTTGTCTTGCTCACACTATAGGGGAAGTCTCCTGGTTGTGCTCCTTATTCAAAGAGATTCATATTCCAATTCTCTTCACCCTTGTGGTATGGTGTGACAACACCTACTATCATTTTGTCAGACAACAAGTTGGCCGCAAATTTCTGGATGTCCGCCATGTACCTTTTGATGCTTAGGTAGATGACCTATTCACTAAAAGTCTGCTAGCTATTCGTCTTCTTCATCTCCTTCGCACGCTGCATGTCAATAAATCCCCGTCCAGCTTTAGGGGGGATGATAGAGATCCCGTTCATCAAACCATGTAATTCACTCGCCAACTCCACCAATATCAACGTCTATCAAAACTAATCCAAATAAACTCCATCTCTAATAATTTAGTGTACATCATAATAATTATAGCAATATTCATTCAATGAATTCACATTTGCTATCCATAGTTACTTATATTAATTATAATGAAATAATAATAATAATAATAATAATAATAATAATAATAATAATAATAATAATAATAATAATAATAATAATAATAATAATAATAATAATAATAGTANATAATAATAATAATAATAATAATAATAATAATAATAATAATAATAATAATAATAATAATAATAATAATAATAATAATAATAATAATAATAGTAATTAAGATTACTTATATATGTATCACTTAATTAATTAATTAAACTGGGTTTGTTTTCAACACGAACCGATGTAATTAATTATCAATCCGAATTAATAATTATCATTACTTTCATCGTTGTTAATTATTTGTAATGAATTATGTGTATTTAAGTAGTAGTGATTAATTAAATACCTTAATTAATAAGCAACAACTGAATGAATTAAACACAATAATGAATAAGCAACAATTGTTGGGAATTGACTCGGTTTAAATACCTTAAACCGGTTCAGACGAACCGGGCCATTAGTAAGGAACAATTAAATTGACAGTTTGGCTCAGACCCGACCCGACCTGATCCACATAAAATCATCTTCTTAACCCGACTCCAATGGTTCATTCTCTTGACAGAGTCACGAAGCTAACCATACACACGCATTCAAGAGGCCTCAAAGAAGGGTGATTTATCACCCATTTGAACATATAAATGCATTAAATATTCAAAAATTAGAAGAAAATAACAATAAAATTTGAAAAAAATAAAAAAAAGTTGAAAATACAATCAGATTGTGATAACAGCCGGCAGTGAACAGACACCTTCTAGAGGTCAAAGAAGGGTGATTTATCACCCATTTCAACATATAGATGTATTAAATATTCGAAAAATCAGAACAAAATAATAATGGAAGAAGAAAAAAATAAAAAAAAATGGAAAACACAATTTGGTTGTGATAACAGCCGCTGGTGAACAGAGCTAACCAATTTACTGATTTTACTAAACCCTAACTATTGAACAGAGCTAACTTATTTAACATTAAATAACTACTAAAAAAAGCAGAGCATATAATAGACTAACCGATTGAAGTTGCTGAAGTTCAAACTTCAAACTTCTCTAAGTTGCAGACTTATATGAGTTGTAGAGTTCAATTGCAAAGTTCTCTGAAGTTGCAGATTGCTCTGAATGTGAAGAAACATTGAAAGTTCGGTTAGATGAGATTTAAATGGGAAGAAACGTTGATAGTTGGGATAAGAGACTAACCGAATGAAGGTTTCCTGAAGTTCGGATTTCTCTGAGTTGCAGACTTCTCTGAGATGCAAACCTCTCTGAATGTGCTGAAAGATAGATAGTTCGGTTAGATGAAGTTGCATATTGTTCAGAGATGAAAATTAAATGGTTGCATATTCTCCTTTTTTTTAGGAAATGACTGAGAGTGGGAGTTTCTCATTTCTCAGGTTTTGTAGAAAAGAGTTAGAATGACACACGGCTCTGCATGGTAATGGGCTGTATTTTGAACGACCACTACTCAGATTGTTGACACATGTCTACTTTTTTTTTTAAAATTTTGGAAGGCCACGTGTCTGACCGGAGGGGGGCTTTGACTTGAAAACCTTCGTTTTACAGGGACAGGGGCGGAGTTAGAGGGTGGTGAGGGGAGCCATAACCCCCTTGCCTTCGAAATTTCCATAAAACCCATTTAAATTCCACTTATATTTTGACCTTCATACCTATTAGCTTTTGGCTCCCTTTTCCACGTTTTTTATGTTTTGGCCCTCTCTCCTCCCTTACATACCTAAACTGAATATATAGGACTTGACCTCGAGATTTATTCAAACTCAAAGCTTAAATCCAATTGTGAGCAAGTTAGAATTGTGCCAAGGTTTAGCTTAAACCCGACCCAACTCGTCCGACTTGCTCCCCTGCTTCAAACAGCCGAACCAGCTTACAAAAAACAAGGTCGAGCCTTCGTCAACACGCTACATTCCGAAATACTTTCTCTGAATTACTTTCCATCCCAACACCGATTCGTGATTTCTTTTTCTTATCCACATTGAACGGTCCAAGCCGCAAAGAATCCAACCAGAGTCCAGAGACGCATTGATCTCTTGTCACGAAATAAACAACAATCAAAGCCGTCCATTGTGGATTCCGTTGATCGTCACCAACCACCTGATTGAGAATCTACGACCCACTCAATGAACAGCTGGAACAGAGTGAGTGGATCCGATCCACCTCAAACAGCACACGACGCATTGTCTTTTCTGTTTGGACCTTGGAAAGCTCGACACATTGTCGATTGTCGTCGTCGTCTTCCTCGTATTCTGCGCCATATACGTATGAGAATATCAACACATACGGCAGCATCAGCATGGATGTATGTATTATGTACATATGTATGGTATGATGATGTGGCCGTGCTGGTCATGCTCGCATGCGAACATAAGCCCTCGTCGGAAATCAGCCATCTCTTCTCACACTCATGCCGTCAGTTCTCCCTCGGAGGAGTTTTAGGGTTTTTGTTTACGTCCCTTCCCAAAATCTAGGGTTTTAACCACCATTTCTTTCATCGATTTTTTCTCAACCAATGCATTCCGGTTTCTGATTTCTCCTATAAAAACGCTATTGACTGGGACTTGGTAAATTGCTCTCTCCATCGAAGACCTACTGTGAACCGAAGCGGAGGAGATCAATAGTCATGGCGAAGACGAAGCCAGGGAAGAAAGACTTGGATTCCTATACGATCAAAGGCACCAACAAGGTTGTCAGAGGTAAAATTCCTATATTTTATTTTTCTTCAATCATCGCCTGGTGTTGGATTAAACATGTTTGGACGAATACTTTTTCTTCTTCTTATTCTTCTAAGTTTTAGAGATTTTACGGATTTTCGCAGCGGGAGATTGTGTTTTGATGCGCCCCTCGGACTCCGATAAGCCTCCTTATGTGGCTCGAGTGGAAAAGATCGAAGCAGATAATCGGAATAATGTGAAGGTCCGGGTGAGGTGGTACTATCGGCCGGAGGAATCGATTGGAGGGCGGAGGCAGTTCCATGGAGCGAAGGAGTTGTTTCTGTCGGACCACTATGATGTGCAAAGTGCTCATACCATCGAGGGGAAGTGTACTGTCCACTCGTTTAAGAACTACACCAAACTCGAGAATGTCGGTGCCGAGGACTACTTCTGTCGATTTGAGTACAAGGCTGCCACCGGGGGATTCACCCCTGACCGAGTGGCAGTGTGAGTTTCTGGTTTTTACTTCTGTTGAACTTCTTACTGGTGTCTATCTTTTTTTTTAATTGATTTTAGCTTGCAGGTATTGCAAGTGCGAGATGCCTTACAATCCCGATGATCTCATGGTTCAGTGTGAAGGATGTAAAGACTGGTAAATTTGTTCTTTCCTTGGAATTTTCTTTTCATCAACAGTGGCATGCAACTTGTCCATTTATTCATCTATTTTCTATCTTTCTTTTACGTTTTTTTTTTTTTTCTATTTGCATTTTTTTAATTGGAAACGGTTTTCTATTTGGTTACATTAATCTGCATAGCCATGCTTGATGGTTCATTGAAGTTTCAGATGTCGAATATGGTTTGGCGTTTTCTTTAATATTGAATTTTCTTCAAGATTTGAATGCTAATTTTGCTTCACTTTTATACATTTTTAAGGGACTTAATGATCAACGTCTAGATCTTCAGATTGCCATACGAATTTGCATGGACTTTATAGAGGCCATCTTTGGCCTCTATATCAATAAAGCATTTAAAGAGTTGCTGTATTTTATGTTGGCTTGTTTAGGATCTATTGTCTTTGGGCCTCATCCCTCATTTAATAGCACATGTAGATATGTAGACATTTGGGAATTTGTGACAGAGAACTAGATTTTGATAGCACGTGTAGACATTTAACCATTGAAGGATGATTATTGCTGCATATTTATATGTAGAACTTAGAACTTACCCTTTTCTTGTACCTAGTTATTTGACATATTTCCTCACTGAGTGTTTCATAATATAAAGCCTTACGAGTGAAATGTGATTTCATTTAAATATTGATCCAAAAAACGATTGCATTTATTGCCCAATCTCTGTTGTAACTGTTATGGACATTCCCCATCCTTTCAAAAAATGGCCTAAATTTCCAACTCAACTATACAATGAACTATCGGAACTTTTAAATGAAACACGATGTAGCATAGTTCCTAAAGAATCTGACAATACAAGAGAAGTTAATTCTACCTTTTTGGTCATTTTTTATTTATTTTTTCTCGCATTATAGCTACAATATTTTTTCAGTCATTGTTTCCACTATTATTTTGTTGACAAGTTGTTGAATAATTCTTCTCAAAGTAGAATAAATTATTGAATGATGTTTTACTTCTGATTATTACTTGGAGATACATCAGAGGGAACCAGAAGTGCAGTATCTGAAGCAAATATCCAATGTAGGAATTGTGAAGTTATATCATTTGGGACCCACTTTGGTGCTAAAAGGATTTTAGGTTGCAATGCTATAAATGTAGCATAAAAAGGGTTTTATCTGAATTACTAGAATATTGGAATTGTTGCTTTTCAAAATCTTACCATTTATGGTATGATTAGTGATTCAAATAATGAATCTAAATCATTTGATTCAAATCTTAGCATTGAGTCCTTTCCGTGTTCACATCTAATGTTTTGTTTTATGAATCTTCTGGTTTATTTGATAATGGCATTTGAATCAATTTGTCTTAATACTTATTTTGGTTATTTAAAACATATTTAAGGGGCTTTTGAATTTATATTTATGTCAATATTCAGGTTAAATAGCCATTAATTGTAGGATATGTATGTCACTCAGGAGGTGAATCTGATAATACCATTTATTGTCTACACTGTCTGAAGTGGTAAACATGGTAAATTCAGTTTTCTATTTCTTTATATTTTCCTTTTTTTTTTGTAAATTTATAAGAAAAGTAAAATAATTTCAGAATGCACAATATGATCCATGCTTATATCTTTTTCATTTTATTTATCTATGTATTTATTTATTCTGTTCTTTCTTTTTCTTTTCAGTTTTGGTGGTCTTGAATTTTTTTCAGACTTCAGCTTTCGTTCTAAGTTATTTATTTTATTCATTCACAATATTATTGTTTTTTATCTGCAGATTCTGCACATAATATTCTTTGTTCTTTTCTATGTTTTGTAATGTATGAATACTATTATCCTAGCAGGTTTCATCCTTCTTGTATGGGCATGACCATAGAGCAAGCAAAGAAATTAGATCACTTTTTATGTTCTGATTGTTCATCTGAAGATGATGCCAAAAGATCCATGAACACATTTCCTGTCTCACCACCTGTTGAGCCTAAGGTGAGGATGGTGATTTGTCTTCTTTTACATAATTGGAAAGTGTTGCTGTTGCGCTTGGTAACAACATTCTGTAAAATATTGCACATCTTTACATAATTTATAGTTTATTTGTTACATCATGTTCATTTGATTGAATTATAAATTAGAATTTGTTGGACAGATTGATAGCATTGAGTATTGAGGTGCTTGATAATACTTGCTTTCGTGAGGGATATTTCACCTTCACTTCATTCTAACAAAGTTTTTCATATTGTATGATGAATTCATTATTTTTTTTCCTGTTTAGGAAAATTTGCGTAATTTTCCTTGCATATTCATGCAAGTACATACACAATCACCACCATTTTGAGGTCTCTTTATCCTGTAGAAAAAAAGCAGTTATGTTGTTTGATGTTTCAATCACATTTTAGGGTAGGGATTATGCCTACCTAGACTACAAGTCAACAAGAATGTATAATTGTAGAGTGCAGACCATTAACAGTGAGCATAGAAAAAAGCGAAAGGAATATGTTGATGGTTGGGGACGTTAAATGGGAGAAGCCAAGGAGCAGGAGGATGGTGATCATTTCATCATAGCCGTGGAAGTTTTTCATGTTGGAAAGGAAATAGATTTAAGGAAGTCCAGCTTGGCAATATGTTGTATTTATTCTTTACAGGTGATGAGGAAAATACCAGAAAAGTGTTGTTGGACTTAGAAGAAATGATATAATGAGAAACATATAGTCTTATAAGTGGATTTGGCAAGCAGTTGGGATCAGGATAAGAACATTATTTTTCATTCAGAAAGAAATGAGGGGATTAATGAAGTTTGGAGGGTGTGTACTTGCTTTTGTAAGCATGGTGAAAGGAGGGTTATCAGAAGGTAGGTGTATCCATGTTCTCTAATTCTGTTAGCAGTGTTAGTTCCTGATTGCAAAGCTTGTCTTAATTGTGTGTTTAATAATTCTGTGCTCTTGGGTTTGATTATGATGGGGTTGTGGCTGTTGAAGGAGCAATTGGGGTGTTGAAGGGAATGCTCTAGCCTTATTATCCGGCCCATTTGGAGAGGGTTACTCCCTTAGGGCTGAGATATCAGCAGCCTTGGAAGGGCTTCAAAGAGCAAGAGACCTGGATATTAGGAGGCTGATTATTGAAGCAGATTCGGAGGTGGTGGTAAGCTGGTTGAAGGAAGATAAGCCTGGAATGTGGAAATACAGCAATGAGAGGAAAAAATTTAAATGGTTGGCAAAGGATATTGAAGTAAAGCACAGTTGGGTTAAAAGAACAGCAAATTATTTTGCTGACGGGCTAGCTAAGCAAGGGGTGATAGGGATTCTATGATCTGGGCTTATTTCTAATTCTGTTTTTTTGCTTGTGGGGGAGTTAAGACAGTTTACCTCCCTTTGGTTGTATGTAATCCTTTCATAATTGAATTCAATGAATTTTTTTATTGATAAAAAAGGAGCAATTGGGGTGTTTATTGTTCTCTTTTTCAGGGTGATTCTTTATCACCTATTCTTGTAATTCTCTTTTTTTCTTTTAATGAATTCTTATGTTTAATACCTAAAAGTTCTTTTTCTGAAATTGTGCTGCAATTGTATGAGAAGAGGATTTCATTTATGGCCATTTGATCTTCAGGAAGAAATTTGATTATGTAGTTATTGTAACTGATATACCTTGATATAACCATATTTTGTTAATTATTGCTTTTGTCCTAGCTTTAAATTCTTGTGAGCATAACAGAGTTGATTTTATTAGCCCTGAAAATGTTTTCTGCTAGCAATGGCATATGGTGGTAGATCGCAAATTCCCTCTTTCACTATCGTAGCTCAATATCATGTAGTTCTAGCTGACTTGCAACCTTACAGTGTGGACATTTAGGGTAGTTGTGGATGTGGGGTTTGAATGCATTTGTGTGGTTTAACCTGTTTTCTATTAAGTCTTACAGAACCAAGCTGCAAGTGTCAGTGGCAGTTCATCATGCATCCTGCCTATAAATTTATGGTGCATTCTGGAACAATCTGACTTGATCATTGTTCACTTTTTTGTAAGTAATATCTTTGTTAAGATGGAATGAAAAACCATAAAAAGGGGTTGAGGCAGCCCTACTATAGAAATATTTGCTATGTACTAAGTAGGCACCACTACATGAGTATGGCTATATACTCAATGCCATATACAGCAGAAGCAAGCAACCAAGCTCCTATACACTGTGGTCCTCAAAAATGATTCTATTTCCAATCAGGGTTTCCGAAATCCATACCTCTAAATTCCTCTAATATATAGGTCCAGAAGAATATAAGATGTTCAATCATTCCAGAGAGGCAAGAATGGCATCTACCAGTTCCTACTCAAAAACCCTCTTGTTTCTTTCCTTCCAAGCACACCAATATATAAGGTAGTTTGAAAGATCCACAAAATTCTCCCTTTTCTTACTAAACTCCTTGGCCAGTTAGGCATTAATAAGGGAGGTAAAAGAGTTAGGAGTGACCCATTGCCTTCTGAAAAGTTTGACAAAGTGCTAGATTGACATATCAGGTGCTGTCCTTGCCTTTAGATTTGATGTAATCTATGGAGACGGGTCGAAATCTGAAAATCTCAAAACAGTTCTTTCTTGTTTTGTTGTTTATAATTATAAGGTCCTGAGGAATCAGAAGTGACTTAAATTACTACATTTTTCAGGGTTGATTGTTAATGCACTTTGTTAGGATTTAAACAATTAAACTCTCAACTGGGAGGTGATCCTCTCAAATGACAGACTGACAGTATTTATTAAAAACACTACTCATGATTAATGATAATTTTTCAAGACTAATGCATATTGGACAATGCTTTTTTCAGCTATCACTAGGTTAAATAAAAGGTCAGTTTTCTGTAATGGCAATTGTTATTGGGAATATTCTAATCTATCAAAAGATACAATACCTACGTGGAATAATTTGAATGATATTTATATTTTGTAAGATGAAATTGTTGATATTGGAGTAGAATGGAAAATCCATTCTGTTGTTGCTTTATTTTCCAAGTTGAAACTATTTTATGAAAGAAATCATTTGATTGGTGTCTATTCAGGTCTAAGATGAGCAAGAATTGCATACTATGCCCTAAGTGATTGTTCAATGATTTGATCATGAAGACAATAATGAACTCTATGGCCATCTGGCACTTGAGCATACAGCCTCATGACACTAATCTGCATTTTCTGTGGGAATGAAGATCTTTAGGTAGTGCTGTTATGGTTTCATTCATCATCTGTAGAGAGAACTAGGAAAGAGTGAAGCTTCATCTGATAATGTGGAAGTCCTAGTCTTCTATAACTGAAGGATGAAGTCTCTCTTAGAAGACCAGTCATGTTTGAGGGAGCTTCAAGAATTATGTCGTTTAAGTGGTGGACTTTGATAAGAGATCCGTTGATATCCTTGAAAACATGAACGAGAAATTCTCTTCTCACCTTAATCAAGTATGCGCTATTTTGTGCTCCCACTTTAGATTTAATATTGGTTTACAGCTTACAAGTTCTTTGCCAGGTGTTCGTGTACAATGTTCTGAAAATTGTACAGAAGGTTGAATTAAATCTAAAGTATTTAAAAACAAAAAACCTTATGAAAAAACTAAAAGAAACAAAGAGTGGCAAAGTAGAGAACTCAGTCTCAATTGGTTTGATTTCAATCATATGAACCATCTAATTTTTAGATTCATGGGTCGAATTGTACAATTGAAACATCAATTATTATATTATCTTGGAAAATGATTGAACATAAGATTCAAATAGAGGCAGCCTTGGGATTCATGATATAAAATGTAGGTAATAAAATTTTGATAATTATGCTTGTGGAGAGACCTACATTCTGTATTTGCATGTGATCATAAGAATCTGATAGTGCTTTGTCATTGGAGGATGTGTGAGCTTACATTTGCATGGACAAAATCAAGCTGGGTTCCACCAAAGTTAGATCATCATGATTCTTTTGATGATGATATCCATTGAAGTTTTTGAATGACCTCATCAAGGCCGTGTTTGGTTGCAGTGCAAATTTATTTGCACTAGTACAAATGCATGGGAGTGCAAACGAAAAAATGCATATTCTTGTTTAATTTTGTTTTGGATTTTACTTTATTCTGCTTCACGTCTTAATTTACTTCATTTGTAATGCAATCAAACAAAATAAGCTAAAATTTGAAACAAAAATAGGTCAGAATTTACATTCAAATCATTTGCACTGTCATGGTTTTGCATCAGTGCAAATTATTTGCATTGCAACCAAACACAGCCTTAGGATTCTCTGTGCATTAGTGGTTTTAGTTATTTCTTTAAGGTCTTGCCTGAGCCTAACATATCCATTCAAGGAAATTGTTTTCCAGGTAGCCTTAATTATAGGTTTTTTTTTTTTTGGGGGGGGGAGGGATGAAGGGAACATTTGGGGAAGATGATTTTAGTGAGGTAGGAACTGAGGAATACTAGGTGTACAACTTTATGCCTTTTACTGGGTATTTATTTGGATTTGTATAACCGTATCACTTTGGATGCCAAGAAAGAGTCAAATGAAGAGGATCCAGTATAGGGTGCAATGGTGCATATCCCTTCCCTTGATTTATCTCTGCATTTTTTATTGTGCATACTGCCCGATGAAGATGAACATGACAATATAGCTATTACTAAGGTTCTTTTGTATATCAACTATATTAAAATAAGGTTCTTTTATACATGAAAAGTCTCTCTCTCTCTCTCTCTCTCTCATTTCTTCATATATTAGAGTCAATTAAGAAGTAAAATCCACTTGCTAAATCTCTAAGAAGACATTACGTTTGGATATTTTAGGGCCTGGTAAATATTTTTCATATCATAAAAGCATAATAATTCATTGTGTGCATGTTTGACTTTTTTAATCAATATGTGCATGTTGGATTTTGAGTCTCAACTTAATTTTATCGATATTAAACTTTTGCCTTTCTTATGAAGGCACAAAATTTGTATTCTTATTAACATATGATTTACGCTATTTATTAGTCAGTCTCTTCTGTTTGCAACTTGATACATTTCATGTAATTGAGGTGGGACTTAAGTTTCACAATGACATTATGACAAGCATGCATAGATACATTATTACTGTTTGAAAATATGCTGGGCATTGTTTCAATAAATGCATATGATGGATATTATCTGAAACCATTAAATTAATTTTTTTTATCAATAACATCAACTTCATTAAATTAAGAGAAGAGAGGGAAAAGAATACAAAGGGAGATAAAATAACTTAGCTCCCCAAAAACAGAAAACACAGGCAAAGAAAATTAAAAACTAGCCCAAAAAACAGCCTCCCTATTCACTCCTTGCTTGGCCAACCCATCCGCAAATGAGTTTGCACTCCTCTTCACCCAGCT
>NW_010729084.1:1194579-1219707 GCF_000365185.1 Nelumbo nucifera | reverse complement strand
CCAAAAGATTTGAAACCTTTGAGGGGATCTTAAACACTGACAGAAAGTAAACAGGAATGTTAGCTAGGGTAGATCTAATGAGAGAGACTCTTCCACCTAAAGAAAGATAACTCCTCTTCCAGGCCGCTAGCCTCTTCTCAAACCTCTCCACTACCGGAGCCCAAAAGCTAACACTCTCTTGTCAAAGTTTACCTTGAGGTTAGATATCTGTTCAAAAAGTTGTATTGTCAACTTTAGATTCCGGATCCAACTGAGGTTCCCTCCTTCACAGAAAAGGATAGTATCATCTGACACCTACATGGTTAAAGTGCTTGATGATGTTTAGTTTAGTCTGCATTATGAAGGATGCCTCTAATTTCTTGCATAATCTTAAGTAAATATATTCATATAGGTGGGAAAGTGGACATCTCATCTCTGACATTGGTTTAGAAGGTGGATGGGGATTTTTTTTTGGACATTAGTGGGGAATTGGAGGTGGGGAAGAGCAGTGTGCATATGAGGCTCACTGGCCGTAGCACGGAGAGGCTGCAGGTCTGTGGGTTTGATCCCACACCTCCAAATTGGAGGGGGTTTCAAGTGACCATCTATGCCTGGTAGATCATTAGCATGGTGGATGGGGATTTAGATGAATGAGAAAGTGGAAGCACATAATTCCATGAAAAAGTAAATATGGTTGCACATAATTCGCTGAGGCTTGGAGTGTCATTAAATAACAGTCAGAAATCATAAGAGTAGAGAGTGGACCAAGGTCCAGGGGCTAAAAGATGAACAAGATTTTAAAATCCTGGAAATAATGGTTCCAATTTCTAGTTATCACTATTTGCATGGACATTCCAATTGCTGGTTTTTGGGGTATTTTTTAAACAATTTACAGCTTCCTTCAATATCAAGTTAGGTTCCCTTTTAATAATAAATTCTTATTGATTGCACAAGAAACCAGTTATCTGTGTCTACGGGTTTGTGTTTAATATCATATTTATTATATTATGTACAAAGACTTGGACTATATTATTTATTTTTGGCAATAGACCTCACATTTGTTTTCATTTGTTTTTGAAATTGCCATGTCAGCCAAAAAACAACAGAAGTTGGTTTTGTTTCAAAAAAACAAAACATGTTTTTGAAATCATCAAATTGTTGGTTTTTAAAAACTAAAACAAATTTTGTAGTATAGAAATTATATTGTCTGGAACATGATATTAAATAACCAATTAACCAGATTAAAACATGTTCTAATTAGAAATTCAAGAACATATTATCGTTTTAGTTTTGAAAACCAAAAACACATATAACGAAGAACTTGTTTTCTGTGTTTTTGTTTCAAGAACCAATTTGTTTTCAAACCAGATGATTTTTTCAACTCACAACAAGAAAAACAATTCACATTGGAGAACGTCCTCTATGGTAGAGGTAACAAACACTTGATACAAAGTGGAATCAAGGAATTCCATACCCTGTATGCAATTTATCCCATGTTGCACTTAATAAATAAGATCAGAAGTTGTTGGCATCATAGAGCGGAACAACCATTATAGCTTTTCTCATAGAGAATTTCATTCAACTGCCAGTGGTAGACTTTTTCTGGTATCCATTTGCGATTATATTCTCACCCCTTTTTATTATCTGGGTGTATTTCTGATCATTTCCAGGTGGAGCCAAAACGCCGGAAGAGATGACCAGTTGGAGAGGAGAATGCTGCATGATGATGAGGTACTCGTTTTCTTGCACGATGGCTCTTCATTGGTGTCATCTGGAATTGTACAGTGCAGAGAACAGCACAAACTGGAAGCTTTTCTTAATTTATGTGCTTTAACTTTATATATATATGCATGTGTGCTCGCGGTAGATTGTAGGAGCTATGTGAATTGTGAAATTTGTTTCATCGCATGTGTAACGCTGAAGTGTTATTTTGGCACGATATACCTGAACGACACCCTTCTGAAAAAGAAAGGTATGGTTTTCTTCTCGTGGCATGCATCTTCACGATAACGCTGGCTATCCATTATCCAACCGCCATATGAACATTTAAGGTGGGATTTGTTGTTAACGTTTTTGGTTTTCCAGGGACCAAAAAACCAATCATCTTTCATTCCTGGGAATACAAGAACACCCAACGAAAAGGTGCTGACTTATCATTTAGTAAAAAGGTAAAAGTCTAGGTCTGTTGACAGCGCTATAAAGTAGTGTAAGAAGCTGCATGTTGGATTTTTGAGAGGATTATGGTCAATCACTAAATTGGTCCATACCACCTGACATTATAAATAAGTAGATCCAAAGCGTTGAGTTGGTTTGATTCCGATGGTTCAAGAGGTTCTGGAGGTGTTTATGAGTAGATGCGATAGCGGTGGAAGTGATCTAGGTCAAAAGTGATGTGTTGTGGAATTGGGTCGTATGGATGTACTTATCCCAAGCATGAATATTTCTAAAAATTTTATTTACCTTGTTATAGTTCTCATGGTTTAAGACTTCAGCCATATAGGGGCTTTAAGTGTATAATCCAATTTGATCACTACTGTACCTAAATTGTTTTCTGCTTGAAGATTTACAAGGAAGAATAGGCTGAGGACTAGGTCCTAATTTTGGAATTCAAGTGATTATAACTTGTGGGGGGAGATGAAGAGGGCAGTTTCTTTAGATAACTGATAACGGCAGGCTGCAGGACTCTGACCAGTACGCCAAAAGTTTATGAAATTATATAAAACCTAATCACTTGGGTAAAAATACATGTTCAGTACCAAAACAAGGTAAAAATATATGTAAAATAATACAAAATATATGGTTTTGTACTCTTCGAATTTGTATTTGTACTCCTGAAGTCAAATTATACAAAGCGAAATCGATGTTTTTTGGCCAAAAGTTTGCTTACAATTAAAAATATAACCAAAATAGATGAAAGGTTTGACGTGAAGCAGCAGTTTCCTTCGAATTTATTGCCCAGTTCTATTTTCCATTCTCTAGATCCTCAAACTTTCATTTGTGACAGTGAGAGTGGTATCCTGTATTTTGAGATTCCAGATTTGCCCGTCCCAATAACGGGTTTGCGCTGTGTTTAGTTTGAAGGAAAAAGTAGAGAAAGAAAGGGAAAGGCAAGGAAAGTTTTACAAACCTTGTATAAGTCTCTCTACCTTTTCCTTCAAACCAAGCATAGCCTAAGGGTAAATATATGAAAATCAGAAAATGCCAATTCAAAGTATGGAGTGAATGCTGATGATCAATGAAAGCACTCACAGCCAACTGTTGCCGTAGAAGAAAAGAGATGACAACCACGGGGGACCCATATGGGCAGGACCCCATCTAACCTGTACCCCTTTTGACTTACGTTCAGAACTCGTAAATGCAATGCCGACCTAGGATCCAACCTTTCTCTTGAAAGCCTTAATTTAGGATTGTTTTTTTAGGTGGTGATCCCTCTGAAATCGAAAGGTTGGAAAATATGGGTCCCAAGGCATGCCAAGGTTGTAGTCATGCTTCTGATCCAAAAACCAACCCACTTGACATACTTAAAGGAACATGCCAACAACCAAGAACCTATGAGATTTCTCTCAGTTATGTTCACAGTTGAGTGTAACTCCTGGCTCACCTTTGGCCTAAAGCAGGATTTGAAGACTACATTGGCTTCCTATGCTTCTTGCCCAATATATATTCTGCAACCGTCAAAGCCGCTACTTGAGTATCAATCAAACAGTCCCAAGCCCATCAGTCCATCAGGACCATCACATCTCAACCTCCCCTTGGTAACCATATTAGCACTTATCAGATCACAATTCAGCCTGGATCTCCTGCAAGCAAGTTCTGCTCATATAGCATCCAGCCGCACTTAGGGAATATCTCCCGTGCATTCCTGTCATATTCATGGGGAGACGTTCTCCATGTTGGGTGGGTTTCCCATGCTTTTTGCTTGCAGAGAATCCCATTGCATCACAGTCAGTATAACTATAACCAAGTGTCAAAAATGTTTCAAGCATGCCAGAAACATAATCGCGTTCAGTACGACAGCCAAAAGGGGTTATGGTTAGAGCAAACCCACCTTGGATCACCGTAGCCCAACATGTAGAAATCATGATCAATGTAAGCCGAGTTCTGAAAACTTTCAGTTTTGGCAAGATTGTTCTCCTAAGAAGTCTGGATCACATGGTGAGGATATCCTTATCACCTTTTCCTGTTTCAGCATCTTTGTAAATGAAAAGCTAAATTCTTTTTAAAAGGGAAAGAAGAAAACCTGTAGTCTTATGCAATTTAAGATTCAGTGAAAAAAGTAAAAATAACCAACCATGGATCTCATTTCCCTCAAGTAAGAAGTGATACCAAGCCTTTTGCTTTCACCTCAATAAACATGTTCTAAACTTAAATTATTCTTGCTGTTTTTACCATCTATTTGTTCTGTCAATAGAAAATAATTCTCATTTTTGGCATGAGTAGCATGAAGAAACCAAGCATTAGTTAAAAAAAAAAATCAGAACAAAGGATCAGGTATCCTTCACCAACCAAGAAGCAGAAGCTTCAAAAGAGCCATCCTGATGTAGAGACCATTCTTAGCTTGTCTAAAATAAGCAGCTCTAGGATCCATGTCAACATCCACTGTGATCTACAGTACATCATGAAAATAAGTAGGTAAAATTGACCAAATACAGCAACAAAGAATGATGGTCATAGAGATTACCAATTCATTAGAATTTACCTCATCAAGCCTTGGGAGGGGATGCATGACAATGGCATGCCTTTGCATCATACCCAATACATCCAGGTCCACAATGTACTTCCCTCGAGCTTCTTCATACAAGTCGATCCTCTCACCAAACCTTTCTTTCTGAATACGGGTTTGATAGACCACATCGCATTTAGATGCCACTTCCATCAGATCTGTGCTTTCTTCCCATTCAACCCCCTTAGACGTGAGATAGTCTTTTATATCATCCTGCAAGAAACGAGAAAACCATATTCTTCCTGATTATTACCAAGTTTATCTCAACTTCCTTCTTATTGTTTAACTGAAAAGCTAATGAAAGGTATTAGGAAGTTACGGTGTCAATAATTTGGGTCGGAATTTACAAACACACAGAAGGGGGGGGGGGAGATCTTTCTTCTTTCATTGTTTATTGCTTTTTTCCCCTTTTTTACCTTCATCTTAACTACATCTGGTGCAACAAAGTAGATCTTAACATCTTGGTACTTGGATAGCAGATATGCCAGTGATCGAACTGTCCTTCCATTAGCAAGATCCCCAACAAGACCAACTTTGATGCCATCTAGTTTTCCTATCTCTCTTTGAATTGTGTATACATCCAAAAGAGCCTGCACAGTGAACATGAAAAGGAAGCAAAAAAAACCAATTATCTTGCAGAATTTCAAATTCTCAATAAAAATAAATAAACAAATTTCAGTGAATTTCCCCAGCTTCAATTGAGTAACCAAGAAGACATATTTACCATGAAAAAGAAAATCCAAGCTAAGAAAACTCATTAAAAGAAAAATAAAAGAAAGGAGGATGGAAGAGTAAATGACAACATGCAATATGTTAGCACTCTTTTGACTATATTCCCTGATACAGAAAAAAAAAAGCTTTACTTTCATGAATTAGGTTGCCTAGTTTTTGCTATTCTCCAAAGTTATGTTATCATATCGAACCACCTTATATCATAATTTTAGATAAACCACATAAATGATACATCATACATGGGGTGGGTAGGGAAGATGTGAGGCCTTAACCCAAAGAGAAAAGACAAAGCTCCATTAGTGCCAATGGATGCCAGGTATTCCAGATCTGTCAAGAACTAGAATGCCCCTAAGGACTTGTGGTAGAGAACTTGTGGAAGAAAAAACCTGTCATCATTAGCTGTCAGATCCTAAATTTACTAATTTCCCTAATCCAGTCCCAAATGACCCAGGGAGAAGATAACTGACTGAAGATAGCCTCAACCATAATCAAGGAGTCACTCTTGATATAAAGCCTTCTATTAATATTAAGATCTAACAAAAGGCAAATATTGTTAAATAAGGCTCTTGCTTCAGCTAGGATGTTACCATCCAAGCCGTAGTCATAGACAAACCCCCTAATAAGGCTCCCCAAAATTCTTAAGATTCAAACGCCACCCCCAGCACATGAGTTTCCTCCAGAGGAACCATCAACATTTAGTTTGTAATGACTCCAGCTGGGTTTGGACCAAAACCTATGATATCTAGATGCCTGTACAAGAGTACTGCACTGTGTCAGACACTTCAGTTTTTATTGTAAAATATGTACCAGATACTATATCCAGCCATGTGAGGGTGGGCCTTGGCACAATGGTTAGGTTGCTCCATTGTGACCAGGGTGACCAGGGTTCAAATCTTGGAAACAGCCTCTCTGTATGTGCAGGTGTAAGGCTGCATACATCTGTCCCTCCCCAGACCCCACATTGGTGGGAGCCTCATGCACTGGGCTGCCCCTGATACTATATCAAGCCATGTCCGTTCCGTATCCAGGTAACAACCAAACTACAAGAATAGCTGCCTTTCAAAACTTGTCCATGATGGCATGATGATGCCAAAAAAACATGAATAGTTAATGTGACGTAGAAGCAATACTATGTTTAAGAATGCAGATACAAGTGATAGTCTCTGGTCTTAAAAATGTTTACATGAGACCAAAAGAAAGAATCTCAAAATCCCTTTCATCGCAAAAGTTAATAGTAGGGCTGTAAATGGTACCATTTGTCCAAATTTGAATCCAAATTCAATCCGGTTAAGGTTGAACCAAATTTGATCCATTTATAATTGGATCAAATATGGATCAATCCCTATCCAATCTGTATGTATGTATGTATTTATGATCATATTTACATTAAATTTATCTATTAGTACAGTTAGTTTGAATGTTATATTTTTAGTTGTTTACTAAAGAGCCCTAGGTTCAAGTCTCGTAGAAAGTTATTTTTGTTTCATGTTATTTGTGATATACAATATCAAAATCAATGTTTGTTCATTTTGTAATTTACTGATTATTAGTTTATTTATTAATGGCATTCAACTTCTGATTTCAAACTAAATTCAATCTGAATATCTAAATTTGAATGGATAAAGTTGATTTGTACTGACATGTTAAAGAATTAAATTTAAATCTAGGAATATCCAATCCATTTGCAGCCCTAGTTACTAGTATACACAGAAACTGGTGGTCATGAAAAACCAAAGATGAGAGGGTGAGATTGCTAGAAGAAAGATAGATTTTCCAATATATACCAGAGGCTTTTGATGGGGATATGCACAACCAGATGGACATTTGGGTAAGGTTCTGGCATAGCAAAAATTTGTTTATCACTAGATAAAGGAAGTTTAAGACTGAACACGTTAGCCATACCTGTGTTGGATGCTGCCCTGGACCATCCCCAGCATTAATAATAGGAATGCTAGCTGTAGCTGCCGCTCTTCTAGCAGCACCACTTTCAAAGTGTCTCATTACAATAATATCTGAGTACCCTTCAACAGTTCTTATAGTATCTGTACATCAAACTCCCAAATAAGAAACTGAGTCCAGTAAAACCATTTCAAGTTCTCTACTAAAAACTAAAACAAAGCAGAACATAGACAGACAAATAAGAAAACCATTTCAAGTTTTTCACTACCTTCAAGGGTTTCTCCTTTTGCTGCAGACGAAAATTCACGTGCATTTTCTGTTGTCAAAACTTCTCCGCCCAGCCTTTTCATGGCAGATTCGAAGGAAAGCCTAGTTCGTGTGGATGGCTCATAAAACAAAGTAGCCATTAGATAACCTCTCAAAATTTGACTTCCAGGGGAGTTCTTCTCAATCTTCTCCATCTCTCGTGCCACTTCAAATATGGCATTCAAAGTATCCCTATCAAACTGTTGAGCCTCTATCACATCATCAAGTTGAAACTTCTCTCCCACAGAAAATGAAGATGTTTTTTCAACACCGAAGGCACAACATCGGTCAGTATTCATCCGTGGGATTCTTCTGGTACTTTCCTCGATGGGAAAGAACCGTTTTGCGTGAGTGGAAACAGAAAATGTTTGAGAAAGAAGTGATTGTTTAGGTACTAGGTGTTGGCATTGGTTTCCAGGAACAGCTGCTGCTCTTCGAACCCAGAGACCGCCGTTCAAGTTATAAGTAGAATTAGAAGATATAGAGGCCATCGCAATAAAAATTTGGATATACCGTGTTCCGCAGTGTTCTTCCAAAATCCCTATAAAGTAACATAAAAATCTACTTGAATACAGGCAATGCGACTGGACTAAATTTACTTATGCTTGAATACAGAACTACGAATTCTAACGCGCTGAATCAATCCAATGTAGCAAAGCTTCAAAATTTTCAATTAGTGAGGTAAAAATTTTGATCTCTTAAGGCATTGACGTTATAAACTGTAGTCATGTATTAACGTGAACAGAGTAAATGAGTAAAACGACTGTAATATGATAATTATTTTTGTGACAATAGATATTAGAGAGAAGCATCTGTTGAACAAGTCAACAACGAATCATGAACCAAAATGGCGTAAATCAAAAAATAAAGAAAGAAAAACAGAGCAATTAAAGCCTTAAAGGCAGAGAACATAATATTAAAAAATTGCAGACGGAAAATTAGAAAAAAAAAAAAAAAACACTCCGCAAATCCACCGGTGGAAACCAAAATCGGTGAAATAAGGAAAAAAAGGAAAAGGAGAGAAAAACCAGAGAGGAAGAACACGAAAACAAGATCCGAGTATCTTTAAAAATTCAAATAACAAAAGCAAGCTAAAAACGAAGAGACTGAGGAGAAATCTAGGATACAATACCTTTGAGAGACAATACCAGAACGGATCAATATCTATTGCCGTAAATATATACAGGATTTCGACCAGGAAATGTTTTTTTTCCACTACTATCTATAGATATATATTCGAACGAAAATAGAAAAAAATAAACAAGGAAACAACGATAAAAACGTAAACCTCGGGAAGCAAAAAGTGAAGATTTTTCTATGAAATACTATTTCTTCTCTCTGCCTTTTAGTGCTTGCATAGTTCTCTTTGATTCCTCTACGTTTGGACTCGCAGGAATGGCACGGCCGTGCAAATAGCGCTCGCCGCTCAATCCTCATTAAGGCCGTGTTTGGAATAACAGAGAAATGGAAACACACCCTAATTGATGAAAATATGTTCATCTGGATTGATTTTGTAGACCATTTCAAGTCTTTTGTAACATATCCAAAGTGGACATTACTACAAAAGCTAACATTTTGATGTTTAGAAAGAGCCTGATCTCTAAAAAAATCTAAGAGCATGGCATCCAATCATACATTTGAAATATCTCACATACATGTGGAGAGATATTTCCATTGTGTGATTGGATATCCACACATTTAGAGTATTTGCAGGGTTTTTGGTTTCAGGAAATTCCTGGTTAGAGAAGCTAATCAATTCATATTGCATTGCTCATTGTTGAATCAAACTCTGATATTATGAGAGATTTGGAAGTTAATTATTGTAAAGATGGATTATTTTGGACTTTTTACAAAAAACAAAAAAAAAAGTTTGATAAAATGGCAAAATCAGATAGTTTACAAAAAAAATGCAAAAACAGTGATAAGAACAAGAAGTTAATTTTTTTGGACCAAAATGTCCTTCCTTATAAAAAAAACAATTTGAAGACGACATCGGGATTATCCTTCAGTTCGCTACTTTACCTTTACATTTTCTGAAGGCTCAAACAAAAACAACATAACCGTTTGGTCCGTTTCATATCTCTCAAAGAGGAGAGACGATTCACACATACCAGAGAAACGACTTTGCTTGGTCATATTCCTTATTCCGATCAGCCCAGGTTTAGTTTTAATTCAACCCTTTCTTGTTTCCTCTATCAACCTCTTCTTGCATCCAATATCAAAGACAACCCAGTTGTGAAATATTTTTCTGGGCTAGAAAAAAAAAAAAGGAAACAGAAGAGTTGGTCATAGCAAGCTGCAAGACACGAACCTGAGTTTGCAAACTAAAAAACCCCATTTGTGTCTACTTCAACACTTCCAAATTCCGAACCCCTTAATTAAAACTTATCGAAGTTTTCTTCCTTTCTTTCCATATCCCTTCATTAAAAAGTTTAGGGTTTCCTTGTGATCCCATCTTGGCCCCTACTCTTTGTCTTCGGTCGGAATTTATCTTTTTATTGATTGAATGATTTACTCATCTCTTTAGTTCTGGGTTTACACTAAAAGCAACGAACAAGGTGAGTGATTTACAGAGAAGAGGAGTTCATCGAGTTAATCCTCTGGTTAGATTTTTTTTTTTTTTACTCTGATGAGAAATGACATCCTAATCAAGTGATCCATGGTGGGTTCTTCTAGTTTTTAATGGATTCGATTTTACCATGTCTAGTTCTACATAATATTTGGTTTCCAACTCAGGATCCAACATTTCACTAGCAGCAATGTTTTCCACATCAACTATAATCGGTATTGGTACCCAACATTTCTATCCAAGATTGGGCTTTTATTGATGATTCAAAAACAAATAGTCCGTAATGGTAGCACACCTGAGATTGGGAGATTTGAACAGATAAAAGGATGATAGTTTTCTATTTTTAGAAAACGATAATTCATTCATAAAACTTAAGGGGGGGTACATGTTCTGATTCAGAAGAGAGAGAAGCCAGGGCGGGCAAGAAGAGCCCTCCTATATTACAATATTTGCATGCCATGCCTTAGCTGCCAGATCATGGGCAATTCTGTTAGCTTTCCTATAGATGTGGTGAACTCTGCTCTCTGTGAGACAGTTCCTTAGCTGAGCAATATCATTGTAAATTGCCCCGTCAGGAGAGAAACGACCTAGAAAATCCTTGCTAACTATCGTAGCAACTTGCTTGGCATCTACTTCAAAAATAACTCTTGTATTCTGCAGAGTAGTAGCTAGCTTGCAACTGAGTCTTAAAGCTTGGATTTCTGCTGAAACCATAGAATTGCAGTAGATTTTTCCTGTCTGGGCTTTTAGAATATCACCATCAGGGGATCAGAAAATGCAAGAGATAGTGGCCTCCTTTAAGTTGGCTTTGAAAGAAGCATCACAATTGCATTTGACCCACCCCAAAGGGGGTGGCTCCCAACGGGCTACTTGAACCTGAGAAATACTAGGCTGAATAGCAATGCTGCCTGTAATGTTAATGTACTCCTAAGTTTGACTGATACTTAGTCTGGCTATTCCAGATGGATCCTCAGTAACTTGATTGAATGTCCAGTTGTTCTTCGCCTTTCAGATGTTCCAGCTTGTAAGTAAGTGAAGTACCATCCAGTCGGCTCTGTTCTCTGAGTCCCACCAACTAAAATTTTTCCAAGCTCCCACCCAGTCCAAGAAGCTACGAAATGACCAGTCCTCTGTTCTGTAATTCAATGGTGTTGACAACCAAACTGCTCTAGCAAAATCACAGGACCAAATCATATGTATGACAGATTCTGGCTCTTCCACACTTCTAGTACAGAGGTTTTGGCTAGCAATATGTCTTCTTACTAAATTATCATTGACAGCAATAGCATTGTTGGTGCATCTCCAAAAGAAATTCCTTACTTTTGGAGGGACTTTGGCTTTCCATATTTCTTTCCAGATTTCGTTTTGGGAGTTAGCTATTGTGAGTCCATTCTGCTCCTGCCAGCCTAGGTGGTACCTAGACTTTGTTGTGTACTGACCATTTTTGGTTCCCTTCCAAATCGTCCCCACTGTCATGCCAAGAAAGGGGAATCATGAGAATGGCTTTAGCTTCCTGTTGATTGAAGGTTTGCCTTATCAACACCTTGTTCCATCTTCGGGGATTCGAAAGGATTAAATCCATGATTGTGTCGAGGTTGGAGTTGGAAGGTTTCTGAGTTTGGATATGCCCATTTGGAAGGTGTGGGACCCATTGGTTATCCCAGATTTTTGTATTTTGACCATTTCCAATTCTTTTAATCAGCCCTTTCATAAGAAAGTCTTTCCCAGCCATCAGACTTCGCTGTCCCCAAGATGGGTTGGACCCTATTCTAGCTGAAAGCAGATTTGTTCCCGGGTAATACATGGCCTTCATAAGAGTTGTCCACAAGGAATCCTCATTTTGGAGCAATTTCCAAGTTAGCTTTGCAAGCAGAGCTTGGTTAAATAGTGAAAGATCTCTAAACCCCATGCCTCCATCTTGTTTCCCTCCACATAGCTTCCTCCAACCCACCCAGTGGATTTTCTTTTCATTTTCTTTTTGACCCCAGAAAAAAGCTGCACATTTGCTGTGAATTTTCTTAATCAAGTGTAGAGGAATCTTGAAGTGACTCATGATATAGGAGGGAGTTGCAGTAACCACTGCTTTAATTAGTATTTCCCTGCTAGCTTGATTTAGCAACACTCGCTTTCATCCTTTCATTTTTGATAGAGTCTTCTCAAGCATGTCCATTAGTTGGACTTTTTTCTCCTTCCCATCATTATGTTGAGGCCTAAGTACTTGGCTGGGATGCTTGTTTCCTTTATTCTTAGCATGGATGAGAGGATTCTTCTAAACCTCCTGGGAGTATTGCTACTGAAACAAATTTCAGACTTGGTATAGTTAATGAGCTGTCCTGAGGCAGAGAAAAAGTCTTCAAGGATGCTTCTTAGAGCTAAAACATTTTTTAAATCAGCTTTAATGAACAAAATACAATCATCAGCAAAAAGCAAATTTAGTATTGGAGGGGCTTGCCTTGCAGGGTGCCATCCGCTGAAGCTTTGGCGAGAGATGTGGATAGGACCTGCGCTGCCAAAACAAAGAGGTAGGGGCAAAAGCTGCCAGTTTGATTTCCATTGATGATGACTGAGAAATCCACTGTAGACAAACATTGCTCAATAATGTTCCTCCAATGCTGGTTAAGACCTAGCCTGTCCAAAACTGAGAGAATGAAATGCCATTCCAACCTGTCAAAAGCTTTGTTCATATCAATTTTGACTGCCATAAAGTATGTTCTCCCCCTCTTTTTGGACTTCATAAAATGGAACACCTCGTGGGCTATCAAGATGTTGTCTAAAATGCTTCTTTGATCAACAAATGCTCCTTGAGTGTTGTCAACTAAATCCAGCATTATGTCTTTGATTCTGTTCACCAGGCATTTTGCAAGGAGTCTGTAACTCACATTGGTTAAGCTAATTGGTCTATAATCAGCAATGGATGTTGGATTTTTCACTTTGGGGATTAGAATGATATTTGTTTTATTCATTGCCGGGCTGATCTTGGCATCACTAAAAGCTTGCTGCACTGCTTTGATGACATCAGGTCCCACCTCACCCCAAAAAGATTGATAGAACAAAGCTGAAAATCTGTCTGGGCTTGGAGATTTATTTGGTTCATAGAGAACAAAGCCTGATCTATTTCTTCTGAAGTTAGAGGTAGGGACAGTAGAGAATTTATTTATGGAGTTATCTTATGAGTCACAAGCTCTAGAATTTGAGGATTACTAGAGGATCCTGTAGATGTGAAGGGATTACAGAAGTAGGAGGTTACCTCTAGGATTGTTTCTTTTGAGTTTTGAGTCCAAGAATTATCGTGTCTTTTCAGGGTGTAAATTCTATTGGATTGGTGATGGATCAGAGTAGTTTGATGGAAGAAAGAGTGTTTAGATCCCCCCCTTTTAACCATTGAATTCTAGATTTCTGTCTCCATAGAGTTTCTTCCTTCTTAAGAGTCAACCGAAGTTGGTTGTGGAGGCTCTCTTCTTTGTGTCTGTTACTCTCCGAGGTGGGCTGACATTGTAGAGAAAGAAGCTCTTCTTTGATTTGGCTTATAGTTTGTTGTACCTTCCCAAAGGACCTAATGTTCCAATCTTTAAGGTATCTCTGGCAAGTTCTCAACTTCCTTTCTAGTATCTGACCCTCATCGAAATTCCTTGGGTTCAAGCAAGTCCAGGCTCTATGAATGGTTTCCTTGCATTCGGGGTGAGAGCCAAATTGATTTGAAACGGAAGGGTCTTTTACCCCTTCTTACTTGAGGAGTGCAATTGAGAATAACTGGGCTATGATCAGATCCCACCATTAAATCATTTAGGACATAAGCCTCGGGCATCAAGCTTTTCAATCGGTAGAATAGAAAAATCTGTCCAGTCTTTCCTTTATAAGATTTCCTCTCCAGCGCTTGTTACACCATGTGTATGGTTGGCCATGGTATCCAAGGTCAATTAGACCACAGTCTTCGATAAGCTGGTTGAACATGTTCATGCTCCTTGTGATCTGGGTATGACCTCCTTGTTTTTCTGTAATACTTGTGATTTCATTGAAATCACCTCCCATGATCCAGGGGTGGCAAACTCCTTGGGCTAGGACTCTGATGGAGTCCCAAATGGCCTGTCGATTGTGTCTTCTTGGGTCACCATAGAAGAAAGTCCCCCTCCAAGTGGAGTTAAGCAGGGGGACTTGGATAATAGTGTCTATCAATCTTGGAGAAACAGTCTGAGCTATAATTTGGATCTCATCCTGCCAAGCCAAGACCAGACCGCATAGAGAGGCCTTGTGGTTCCACTGAGACGAGGTCCAAAAAACCATAGGGGCAGATTATCTTTTCTACCTTTTCTGAGCTGATTTTTGTTTCCATGAGAAAGATCACTAGGGGCGATATTTACTGAGGATAGACCTCAGAGCTTGAACTGCCAGGGTTTGCCACAAACCCTAGCAGTTCCAACATAAAATAATCATTTCTCCTGGCAACCCTAGTAGTTTGCTGAAGCCGCCGATGTTTCTGTCCAGGTGGAGGGTCCTTGGGGAGGTTCTTGGCATGGGGTGGGGTCTGCTAGTTCTGTATTGTCCCCCCAAACGTTTCTACCACGTTGCCATGTTCCTGTGGTATATAGCTAATGGCACATCAATACTTGCTTTTTTGTTCCCTGCATTGTCTTTTTCCTCCAAGTCTTTTTGAGCCGGTCTTTTGGCCTGGGTGCCAACCAATGTGTCTCATGTGCGGGGCCCAAGCTGTGTTTATGATATTGCTGGTTAGGGGTATTTCCCATAACAGGTTGAGGGGGCGAGAAGGCTGCTATCATGGAATTCTGAAAGAAGGTGGTTAAGGTTTCTATGATTGGTAAGATGATTTGGGGATTGGGACCAAAAGTATTACCTTTATAAATGCTCATGGACATCTCAGTATTCATGTCAGGTGTTGTCTGGTTGCCCTTGGTATGCGTGCCTTTTCTTCACGAAAGGTTTGGTCCACCTCTATACTGCCACGTGGATTCTCCTGTAATTGCGGCTTCCTGGGTTCCGGCTCTTCCTTCTCTTCTTCGGCTCCGGTGATGCTTGGACTTTGGCCCTCTTTCCTTTGCAGTTGCGCTAAGTCCCTTGCTAACCTTTCCTTGTTTCCGGTTTTGCATGAAATTCTGCTCGAATCCAAGGTCCAAGGAGGCCGGGTTTGTAGCCTCTCATGCTCAGATCTTCCTCTTCTTCCAAGTTTGAGGTATCAACACTGCCATCTTCTTCCTTCTTTGGACAGTGTTTGAAGTCATGCTTGAGTTCACCACACCTGTAGCATACCATGGGTAGCTTTTCATAGCGAAAATCAATCCAGAGAGGATCCTTACCTTTTCGATACAGTTGATGTCCCGGAATTATCACTTTTTTGATGTCAAGGTTGACCCTAATTTGTAGAAAACTTTGAAGCTTCCCAGGTTCTGGTTTGTGCACTTTGATAACCTCACCCAGCAGCTGGCCGAACATGCGGGCCATCGAATCTGTTAGTTGGTTCAGAGGTAACCCATGGAGCTGAACCCAGAATTCTCCACGTGTGAGCCTGACCTCTCTGGTGCCCTTCCCTTCTTGGTATTTTTGAAATAAAATTAAGTTGTTCATGAAATACCAGGGGCTTCTATCTATGAATTCTCGCATGGTTGAGAACTTATTGAAAGTGATTAGGAACTTTCCGTCTTCTGGGTCGCTCACCTGCAACCCACCTTTGTTCAAGCAGGATTGCATTAGCATGCTTCGGACTCCTTTGTGGTTAACTGGTTTTTCTGAGAGGACTTGGCAGACGAGTGTTTTCTTCCACTCTAGAAGGATTGCTGAGTCACTTGGATCTTCCTCTTCTATGATTATTGACATTGCTCGGGGATGCGAGAGAGGAGGCAGGGTTGGCTTGGGGAAACGAGAAAAGTTTTCTGATTGCAGATAGTGAGGTAAGTAGGCAAAGGAAGGTTGATAGACAGGGTTAAAAACAGAGAAATTGCTAGTGTTCTTAAGACACCGCTATGAACTAGAAACAAAGTGGAACTAAGAAGAAACGGAACCTGAGAAGAGAGGGAAAAAGATTAGGCGTCTAGGTGTTAGAGGGAAACGGAATGGACTGGGATGGGGATTGAGATTGAAGAAAAACTGAGAGGGGAAGGATACAGGTGGGGACTAGTGATTGTAACAACCACTAGAATCGAGGGAGGTCCTCAGGGGGTCGACGACGACGGTCGGAGAAAAGAGCTACTATAGGCAGGACCTGAGTAGAGAAGATGACGCAACAACTCGGGATGATAGTTGCGAATGGAACAGTGTTGCAAACGTTTTTTAAAATTAGGAACTTCAGAAAGCAGTGGAAATTGAGAAATGAGAACAAAATGAAAAGTTAAAAAAAAAAAGAGCCCTACACTTATTTAGTTCTTTTTGCGACAAAGGCCTCTTAAGCTTTTACATTGACATAAATACCCCTCAACCTTTAAATCAGATATTAAATTACTAAAATGTCCTATGCACTTCTTCTATTTTCTTTTTTCCGTTCTTTCTTAAAACTCCTCAACGTCGCCGAAACAGGGATTGGAGAGGGCTTTCAGGGAGAACCCAAGAGCCTAGGTGCTTGGTGGTTCTGGAGCATCTCATTGTTCTATCTTCAACCTCACGACCCACCCCACAGCAGCAGAAAGCGGTAAAGGGACCTTCCTAGCGTTCTATTTCCATTCAGTGGCTTGGACCGGCAAAGAAATTTGTAAGGGGGTGTTCTTTTTTTAGATTTTGAGAGGGGGAAAAATTGGTCAATGGGATTTTAGTTCCCATTGACCAAGAATCCTATGTTCTTTTTTTAGATTTATGTGAGTATAAGGAAAGTTTATTTTTTTGGGCATCATTTACCTATTTCCTAAGTGGATAAATAACTTTTCCACCTAGGAGGAAAATTGGTAACACTTGAATGTGATAAAACACCCCTTTTAATAATGAAATTTTATGACTAAAATAGTCATTATCTTATTTACCTAAGAAATAAAAGAATATGGATAAATACATTTAACTGAATAAGTGTTTCCAAGAAAAACTTACCCATGTAAATTTATCTAGATAAATAATTTATCAAAAAGTGAACAAGGCCTAAAGGGTAATTAACTGCATCAACCAGGATAAATAATTAGATGCATCAAACTGAGGATAATGGGATTGGGACCTTCCCAAGTCCCAACATCCGTACCCCAAATTTGTTAATTGATTGGAGTTGGAAACCTCACTCTCAATGTGTGCATCACATCCCGACTTCCACCATTTCACTACCCTAAATAATTTCCTTTTCATGGTCGGCGGCTAGCAATCTGACACCTTCGTCATATAAAATTGGAAAGTTCATCTTGCCTTTTTTGCTTCAGATTCACCTTTTGCTTGATTGATCGTTGCCGCCATGTCTTAAAAATCGATGAATACCCCAATGTCTTCAAATTTGATTAACGGGTCGTTGTTGCCAGATTTCGGTGGAGTTGGCCACCGTTACTTGAACCTCTCGTATAATAGGCTCGTCGAAAGGATCCCATCGGAATTTGAGAAGCAAATCCTGGGGAATGTCAAATCCTAGAGAATGTCATGTTGGGATTGTGTTTTATTTTACAACTGGGTGAAAAAGCTTTTTTGTATTTTGGAGAGAAGGTATGAGAACTCTCTTGATGTAAGAGTGGGTTTTTTCTCTTGCTTTTGTTTTTGGGGTTGTTAGGAAAGGGAAAACAAGTGTATAAGGGTTAATGGCTGGTTTGAATTGCAAACCACAAGGAAATTGTATTGTTTCTCTTGTGAATAATAGGTTTTGTTTTTCTTGTGGATGTAGGTAAATCATTGTGATGCTTGTTTTTATTTATCTTTGCTTAGATTTCATCATTTTTGTCGTTATTAGATTTCTTGTAGTTACTATTTTAAATACCTTTTGATTTTATACAGGTGATTGTTGTGAGGCCCCAACATGACACCTGACCTCTCATTCAACAATTTCACAGGAGAAATCCCAATGAGTCAAGTTCACCTTTGCTTTAATCTCGTTGGGCATCCAAACAACATAGTTCTGCAGGTCCAAAGTATTGGACAACTTGAGCAGAGTGGTGTACAAGATGGTACACCTATCCAGTGATTTCTGAAATCTTTTGGGTTAGCTCTCAAACATGCAAATCTACTTCCTTCAGTTTCTTCATCTTCCTTACTTCTCTGTTAAGCTCGCAGGTCTTTTTCTTCAAGAAGATCTCTCTCACCTTTACTTTAACAAGTAGAGGGAATGCGAGTTATTAGAGTGATAACAATTGTACAGGAGACCAAGGCAGTAAGAAATTTGAATATGGTGAGCACTAGCATCAGCTGGAATGTATGCGGAGCATAAGTCCGCCCGTTCAGCAAATGAGTTATCCCGTAGAGGACTATGAAGGCAATGAACTGAATGGAACTCAATCACAAATGTTGAGCGATCTTAAGCCAAGAACAATGCCAGGCATCATCTTTGGGGATTTGGATGGTATCGAAGTACAAGAAGCACAAAGAAGAAAGACGAACGGGAGCGGAGAAGAGGAAAGACAATGAAACAATACGAAGTATAAAAAAATTAGATGATTTCATAAATTAAAGAAAAGGGTAATTTGGGCATTTATAAAATTTTAAACAATGAGATGATTTTTTTTTTTAAATTAAATGATGGAACGTTAATGAAGAGGTCTTTATCTAATGACCATAGTTTAGGGAGGTCTTCGTCACAAAAAAATACAAAGGGGTCTTTGTCACATACCCTATAGTATAAGGGGTTTATGTAATTCACCCATACAATGGGAAAAGTACGCTACAGCCCAATGCAAAATTCTGAAATTATCCAAAAAATAAGATTCATCCCCAGCACAATAGGACTAAGAATTCTGAGCTGGGCTAATCAGTCATTCTCTAAAAAAAATCTCATTCATTCATGGATTCATAGACTGCTCCAATCTCGTAGCAGAGCAATGTCTGTTGTTTATTTTCATCACCTATGACTGAACGAGGGAAAGTGAGGGAACGAGAATGAGAGAGAGACCAACACTAATGATCATGAGTGGGTTTATAACTGAGGGTAATTTGGTCCACGAAAAATAAAGTTTTCCCCAACTCACTATTTTTGTAATTATCTTTGAAACATAAACTGTCACTTTATATGTAAAATGTCCAATATTTTTGGGGGTAGGGCTATCCATGGAGCCCATCTTTCTATGTTTTACATGGGCAAGGTGCGCTCCACCTAGATAGCCTATAAGCAATGTTTGATGAACAACCGGAAATGCAAATTAGTTATATTTCAGCCATAAAAGTAAAGGATTTTCCATAAGCTAATTAATCAAAAGCGATTCAACCAAAACTTCAGCCCTTGCAAACAGGCCTTTAATACAAGAAAAAAAGAGCTGAAAAAACAGCTGCGCAAATAAAGCTTCCTTTGGAGTTATTGCGAGAGATTGAGCTGGCTTTTGTTGCTGGGCAGCCTGTGACTCCTTTTCAGGTGACTCTCCCCTATTAGCAGAGGCCTTGGCTTCAGTGGAAGCTGTGAAGATAGCCAAGAGGAAGATCAGCTTGTCTCGGGTGATTTTTGAGTCGGACTGTCAACAACTCGTTTCCTATCTCAACAGCTCTTCTCCCTTTTGCACAGCTGACCTGGTAATTGTTAAAGAAGATGTTCAGAAACTTTGTGAAGGTGTATGGCTATTAAGTTTCTATGGTGTCCTCCAGGTGGAAATGCTGCTGCTCACGAGCTTGCAAAGATAGGTGTTCGTTCAGTGCCATGGTTGGAAGGAGATATCCTAGATTGGCTTCTGTCTTTAATTAAGTAGTTTGCTTTCTGTTGTTTTTTGGTTGTATAGGTGTTTTTCTTTTCTGTTCTGTTTTTCAGTCTTTCTCTCCTCAGTTACTCTTTCTGTATTGTATTCTTGTTGTTTCTTTCTTCAATGAAGAAGCTTATTTACCAAAAAAAAAAAAACTATACACGTTTTTAGTAATGTCAATTATGACAGGTTTATTTGGACAAGCTCTCCTACTAGTATTTTCATAGTGAGCCATTTCTATAATCAGAATATCAGATGTGGCGTAATTCAAATGATAGACTACAACACGAGGTTTTACCATTAATTAGGAAGATTTGGAGGCTAAGAGTTCCTTATAGATTTAGGTTGTTTACTTGGAGATTAGTTAGGGGTTTTGTAAAAACTAAGGTTCACCTTGTGGATCTAGGTTTTCAAATAGATCGTTTGAATTGTTATTGTAAAAGCTAAGGTTCACCATTAATTAGGAAGATTGTTTTGTGAATTGTTATTGTCCAATTGTTAAAGTTGTTCACTTTGCTTCTCTCTGGGCGTGGGGTATCAGATTGGGTGATTCTCAATTTCACTTCGTCGATGAATTTCTATTTCACATTATTAGGCTTTGTGGTGCTGGAGTTCCAGTTGATAATATACTCAAATGGCTTGCTGCTTTTTATTTTATTTGTAGGGAAAGGAACAATGCAGCCTTTAATAACATTCATGTTTCTGTTGAATGGATTCTCTCCTAGATCCTTCTCTAAAACTCTATTGGAATTTGTTGAAAGTGTTAAAATGATTGATTTTATATTTGTTAGGTTTGATAGGGTCTGTTTGGATTATTAAAGCCTTTTTTATTTTAATCTATTATTGTACTATCACTTAGTAGGGACACAAGGGTCATTTTCCTTCTTATTTTTTCGCCCTATATATTATAATGAAGTTGGCGCCGCCAGCACAGTTCCATTGCCTCAACACTTCTTCTTCCTTCCTTCTTCTCTTCTCTTCTCTCCTCTTCTCTTCTCTTCTCTTCTCTTTGCTGTAACCTTCAATCAGATTTACTGTCAAGATGGTATCAGAGCGTGGCCATTGAATCTGGGCAATCAAGTGTCTTCTCTAAGCTGTTGAATCTGGGCAGAACAGAAGAGTACATCAGGGTTGTTCGAATCAGACCTACAATTGGTACCGCCACATTTTTTTTTCTTTTATTCTCTTCCCTTGGTCGTGTACCAAGAGGAAAACGAATGGACCTGAACCACTGAATGTTGGCACTCCCTTGTGAGGTTTTTCCTATGCTTGTTTTGGATCGTGTGATCCTGTACCTGTGAAAGGCTGTTGTAGGTAACGTATGACCTGCTTTCTCTACTTGTTGGCTTGATGTCTTGTGTGTAAGGATCTCCCCTTGTGATTATTGCTTGTAGACCTGCTAAGAAAACTAGTAGGCTAGGACTACTACTCCATACATGTCTGAAAATCAGATTTGTCATCTTGTTTATTCTGGAAATTGGTGTTGGTCTTGTGCTCAAATTAAGTTCAAAAACTGCAGTGTGGGTGGAATAATCATTTGTTGTGTGTGGAGTTTTTTGTTCTGATATAAGGAGGGATCCTAAGTTGAAGTTTTTTTTTATAAAAAAAAAAATTCTGTGTTGACCATGTCTTCTGATAATTCTACTACTTCAGGGATTTCTAGAAATCAAAATGGGGTAAGTGGGCTAATGGATATGAGTTTCCCCATGGTTGTCATTCCCTTTGATGGTCTGAATTACCTTGAATGGTCTAGGGAAAAAAAACTCTACATCACTGCTAGGGGAAAAATAGGATATATCAATGGGAAAATGAAGGAACCGAAGTGCGGAAATGCTGAATATAATAGATGGAACCAAGAAAATAGTATGGTGATGTCTTGGCTCTTGGTTTCCATGCTGCCACAGGTGAGAAAAACTTTTATGTGGGCTGAAACTACTTGTGAAATATGGAAACAAGCAAAGTGTGATGAGGATGCAAAGGTATACCAATCACTTGTATCTCAGCAATGGGTATTTGCCTTCCTCTTGGGGCTGAATCCTTCATATGAGTCCATCAGGGTGCAGATCTTGGGAAGTAAAGACTTGCCATCAGTTCAGAAGGTTTATGCCTTGGTTCAATTAGAAGAAAGTAGAAGAAATGTGATGAATTCTACAGAGGGGGAGATAGTTACTCTAGTTGTCTGGGGAAGTTCAAATACTAATGTTGGAGGTGGTTCTAAGAAGGGTGACTCTCAGAAGAGAATAGATGATAAGAGTAAGCTTTAGTGCACTCACTGGCAGAAGGCAAGACACACCATAGATACCTGTTGGGATCTCCATGGAAAACCTAAATGGGCACAGGATTTGGGTAAGAAGTCAACAACTGATCAGGGCAAGAAACCGAGTCAGTAGAATAAAAAAAGGTATAACTCAGCTAATATGGCATCTCAAGAGACTGGTCCCATGGTAACTCAGGAAAGGCTTCCCAATTTTAACCCTAAGGAAGAGATCATCAACTCATTCTAACCATTTGGAGTTATATGGTAGGACTCTTCGCCAAATGGATATTGGTCCTACTCCTTCTACCTCTTTTGCATCTGCTTCAGGTAATACTGCCACTGCCTTCCATGTGTCATCTCGTACCTCTGATTCCCCTTGGGTAATTGACTCTGGAGCCTCAAACCACATTACCGGTAAGTCAAATTTATTTTAGGCATACAATCTTCTCTTTGGAAGAGATAAGGTAAGACTAGTTTATGGATTTTTCTCCACCATAGTTGGCAAAGGAACCATATCTCTCCCACTCGGCCTTACCCTTTCTAATGTATTTCATGTTCCTAAGTTACCTATAAATCTGCTTTCCATTAGTAGTATTATTTACTCCTTGAACTGTTTAGTTACTTTATATTCGTCTTCATGTGTGTTTCAAGATTTGGACTCGGGGAAAATAATTGGTAGAGAAAGCATGGTGGATGGCCTCTATGTGTTAAAGAATAAAGCTGGTCTTGTGGCTATAGAGTCTTTGAGTTTATCTAGTGGGAGTCAAGCCTATTTATGGCATAGTCGTCTTGGTCATCTTTCTTTTGAGTCGTTAAAAGTTATGTTTCCAAAGTTGTTTGAGTCTTTGTCAGTGAGTTAGTTGTAGTGTCAGACATGTCAATTGAGTAAACATTGTAGAAGCTCTTTTCCTTTGAGAAATAAAAGATTTGAATTTCCATTTCATATTGTTTATTCTGATGTTTGGGGCCCTGTTACTTTACCTACTAAGGCTGGATATAAGTACTTCATTACCTTGATCGATGATTACTCTAGATACACCTGAGTTTACCCTATGCGATCTAGACAGGAAGTGCCTAAAATTGTGAAAAACTTTCAACACATGGTGTTCACTCAATTCCAAACTGAAATCCATATTTTTTAGTCAAACAATGCAAATGAATACTTCTATAGTGATCTCACAGAATTCTTTGCTTCGAGTGGGTCACTTCAACGAAGCTCTTGTGCTAGGACACCTCAACAAAACGACGTTGTTGATAGAACTGTGGAAAGGTACAAGGCCAAACTGGTGGCAAAAGGTTTTACACAAGTATATGGAGTGGACTATGTAGAGACTTTTGCCCTAGTAGCCAAGATGAACTCTATTAGAATTCTCCTTTCACTGGCAGCAAATCTTGACTGGGAACTTTACCAATTGGACATCAAAAATGCTTTTTTGAATAGTGACTTAGAAGAGGAAGTGTACATGACCCAACCTCCAGGTTTTTGTGCTAAAGGCGATGAACAAAAGGTGTGCAAGTTAAAAAAAATCTTTATATGGGCTGAAACAATCTCCTCGGGCCTGGTTTAGTAAGTTCCACTCAGCAATTCAGCAGATGGGGTTCAAACAATGCCAATCAGATCACACACTATTTGTAAAGAAAGGTGAAGGGAAAGTTGCAGTTATAACTGTGTATGTGGATGACATAGTGATCACAGGAGATTGGGAGGCTGAAATACAGAGACTAAAAAAGTTTTTAGCCACTCAATTTGAGGTGAAAGATCTACGTCCCTTACGTTATTTCCTTGGAATTGAAGTTGCCCGCTCTCACAAGGACATCTTTATTTCCCAACGGAAATATGTACTAGATCTACTAGAAGATACAGGCAAACTGGGGGTGAGACCAATTGACTCACCAATTGAATATAACCATCATCTGGGAGATAGTTAGGGAGAGTTTCTGAAAGATGTGAAGAAGTTTCAGAGACTTGTAGGGAGACTCTTGTATTTGTCTATGACCAGGCTTGATATTGCTTATGCAGTGGGTGTCCTTGGTTAGTTCATGTGCAATCCTAACACAACTCACCTTGAAGCTGCAGAGAGGATCCTCAGATACCTCAAGAAGTTTCCTGGAGCTAGTTTGTTGTTCCAAAAACATGGACATTTAAAGGTGGACATTTCCTGGTCAGTTCATGTGCAATCCTAATACAAGTGGATATTGTGCCTTTGTAGGGGGAAACCTAGTCACATGGAGAAGTAAGAAGCAAAGTGTGGTGGCTAGGTCTACTACTGAAGCAGAATATAGAGCTATGTCTCATGGAGTTGCTGAAATCATGTGGATAAAAAATCTGTTAGGAGAACTGGGTTTTATAGTTAGCAACCCTATGTCACTCTATTGCGACAATAATGCTAATATCAACATTGCAGCTAATCTAGTCCTCCATAAGCATTTTATTAGAGAGAAACTTGTAAGTGGAGAAGTGTGCACCCCATATGTTAGCTCAGAAGAACAACTTGCAGACATCTTCACCAAATGCCTTCATAATGTGCGGCATAATGATTTGTGTGACAAGTTGGGCATGATTGACATCTATGCTCCAACTTGAGGGGGAGTGTTGAAAGTGTTAAAATGATTGATCTTATCTTTGTTAGGGTCTGTTTGGCTAATTAAAGCCTTTTTTTATTTTAATGTAAATAAATAAAGTACTTTTGATATTTAATGTAAATAAATAAAGTACATGTTTGATTCATGTTGTGTGGTATACTTCTGTGTAAGACCCTAAAACTGGACATGTAATGAGACTTGTGTTGGTTTTAAATGTTCACAGCCGTTGGATAAGTCTGGGGAGATTTATCCTGCCAAGGCTGACACTGGTGTGCTGTCAACTGTTGGGGTGGCTTGT
>NW_010729084.1:1153074-1191119 GCF_000365185.1 Nelumbo nucifera | reverse complement strand
AAAACAGTTGGCTCCATGCACCCTATGTGATTTCCCACATTTCCAGAGACATTTCACCTTCTCCGTCACTGAGATAGGAGGGAAATCTCAGAGATGAACAAATGGAAATGGAACATAGATTAAAAGTCATATCTATGTAGGTAACATGAATCAAACTAAGGTTGTGGACTAACGTTTTACTGTTTTACCAGAAAATGGCAAACGAACAATTTGCTAAGTTGTTTGATGACAACAAGCTTAAGGGACCCAATGATGCCGACTGGTACATAAACCTTATGCTGGTCCTAGCTTCAGAAAAACTGGATAAGGTGGCTAAAAATCCTATTCCGGATCGTCCTGGGGACAAGGCTTCTGAGGCCCGAAGGAGAGAATACCAAGAATGGGAGGATAAAAACTCCTTGGCCCGCTGCTATATCATAGCCTCTTTGGACAATTCGATACAGAGGCAGTTCGATCAGATCGAACTCGCTAAAGACATATTGGATAGTCTGAAGAACTATATACGAAGAGCAGAATCGTTCTACTCGATAAAAGGTCCTGAAATAGTTCATGACCGCACAGATGACTAAGGGGCAGCAAGTGCATGACCATTGTCTTTGGATGATGGGTTATATAAACAAGCTGGAGGCCCTTGGTTCTGGGCTAGATCTGGTCACATAGATCGATCTTATTCTCAACTCTCTGCTTCCGTCCTTCAACCCGTTCATTATGAATTATAATATAAACAAGCTGAATGTCAGCGTCCAAGAGCTCAACAATATGTTGCAAAGAGCTGAGGAATTAATAAGGAAGGATGAGCTGATAGTCATGCTTGTTTAAGCTGGCAAATCTGGCAAGAAGAGGAAGGCAAAGAGAAAGCCCTGGAAGAAGGCCACCAAATCTAAGAAACAAAAGAAAGACAAGGCATCCGATGCTTGTCACTTCTGTAAGCAGGCCGGCAACTGGAAGAGGAATTGTCCTGCCTACCTGGAATCTAAGAAAGGTACTTTCGAAACTTGTGTCATGGAAACTAATTTATTGGTAACTTCTGTGTTCTGGTGTGTTGACTCTGGGGCTTCAACTCATGCGTGTAACTTACTACAAGGGTTCAAAGTAAGCAGAAGGCTGAGTGAAGGAGAGGTGACACTTTACTTGGGGACTTCTGCAAGTGTTGCAGCTACGGCGATAGGAACCGTAGAATTAAATTTTAGAGAAGGGATTCTTGTACTGAAAGACTCTCTTTATGTACAAAATCTAAGAAGAAATTTGATTTTTGTTTCTAAACTGTGTGTGGATGGATATATTGTCTCTTTTAGTAATGTGATTACTATCAAAAGGAACAACAAATTCATCGCATGCGGGGAACTGGAGAACGGTCTCTATGTTCTACATCCTTCTCTATAAACTAACTTAATCGAAACTACATCGGTCGAAATCCCCAAGAAAATGACTCGTGACATAGTCAGTCCCACGTGCCTGTGGCATTACCGACTTGGCCACAGTGGTATTGACCGAATCATAAGATTGGTAAATGATGGTCTTTTGAGTTTTCTAACCGTAGAAAACCTTCCCACTTATGAGCCTTGCCTTAGAGGCAAGATGACAAAGCAGCCATTTAACGGTAAGCCTGAAAGATGTACGGGCACACTTGACCTTATACATAGTGATGTATGTGGTCCCCTAAGTGTTAAGACCCGCAACCAACACGTGTATTTCATCAACTTTACCAATGATTTCTGACAATATGGTTACGTGTACCTAATGAGTCATAAATCTGAATCCTTTGAAAAGTTCAAAGAGTTTAGACAAGAGGTCGAGAAACAGTTAGGGAGAGAAATTAAGGCCCTTCGATCAGATCGAGGTGGCGAGTATCTCTCTAACGAATTCAGGGACTACTTGAAGGCCAATGGGATTATCTCATAGTTGGCTCCTCTTGCAACACCCCAACTTAACGGGGTTTTAGAGAGGAGGAATATGACATTGCTAGACATGGTCCGATCACTTCTCACACGCTCGGAATTGCCCACATCCTTTTGGAGATATGCGTTAGAGACYGCAATTTACGTGCTGAATCGGGTTCCAACCAAATCGGTTCCGAAAACATACGAACTATTGACCGGAAAGAAACCAAGTGTCAGACACTTGAAGATTTGGGGTTGTCCTGCGCACGTTAAAAGAATGAGTGCGGACAAGTTGGAATCCAAGACTAGYCGTTGCCTATTTGTAGGCTACCCAAAGGACTCAGTGGGTTATCTTTTCTATGACCCAAGTGAGCAGAAAGTATTCTACAGTCAAAATGCCCTGTTCTTAGAGACGGATTATATCTTGGACACTCATCGTCAGGAAATAGTTCTTGATGAGGAGAGCTTAGGAGCAGTGGGAGATGTCCCGCAGGTTCCAGGTAGTGACCAGCCTAAAAGATCCACCCGGGTATCCAGGCTACCAATCCGTTATGGTTATGACTATGATAGTTACCTGGTGGAAGCATTGACTCGTGAGGAGGATCCCGTGACTTACGCAGAAGCTATGTTGGACATAGATTCTGGGAAGTGGGTGGAGGCCATGAGAGCTGAGATGGACTTGATGGAGGCCAATGGAGTCTGGACTCTAGTAGATCCACCCTTCGGGGTAAAAGCAATTGGTTGAAAATGGATCTATAAGAGGAAAAGGGCCCTGATGGCAAGATTGAGACCTACAAAGCCCGTTTGGTAGCGAAAGGGTATACTTAGAAAGAAGGCATCGACTATGAAGAAACCTTTTCGCCCGTGGCCATGCTTAAATCCATTAGGATCTTGCTACCTGTAGCAGCGTACCATGACTACGAGATTTGGCAAATGGATGTCAAAATCGCGTTCCTGAATGGAGATCTTATTGAAGATATCTACATGCAGCAGCCGCAAGGCTTCATTGCTTCTGGTCAGGAACACATGGTATGTAAACTTAATAGATCCATATATGGACTTAAGCAAGCTTCTAGGAGTTGGAACATCTGTTTTGACTCTGCCGTCAAATTGTTTGACTTTGAGCAGAATCCGGATGAGCCNATTGTTTGACTTTGAGCAGAATCCGGATGAGCCTTGTGTTTACAGGAAGTCCAGTGGGGATAAGGTCACCTTCTTGGTGTTGTATGTGGACGATATCCTACTCATTGGGAATGATGTAGGAATGTTGACTTCGGTCAAGGTGTGGCTTTCACAGCAGTTCTCTATGAAAGATCTTGGAGAAGCTTTCTATATACTGGGTTTTCGACTCTATAGAGATAGGTCGAAGCGGATAATTGGATTATCGCAGGCTGCTTACATTGACAAAATTGTCAAAAGGTATAGCATGGAGAATTCCAAGAAAGGAAACGTTCATTTCAGGCATAGAGTCACTCTCTCCAAGAAGATGCCTCCCAAGACTTCTATGGAGATTGAAGGCATGAAAGACGTTCCCTATGTCTCCCCCGTAGGGAGCATCATGTATGCCATGTTGTGCACTCGCCTTGACATTGCTCAGGCAGTGAGTGTCGTAAGCAGGTTTCAGGCCAACCCAGGGCAGGAGAATTGGAATGCTATGAAGAACATACTCAATTACCTTCGAAGGACAAAAGAGTTTTGTTTGGTATTCGATGGTAGTTCACTAGTCACTACAAGTTCTGGGGTATATTGATGTCGATTTCCAGTTAGATCCAGATGATAGAAAGTCTATATCTAGATATGTTTTCACGATAGGATCGTGTGTTGTTTGCTGGGGTCCACGACAGACTCCACAACCGAAGCCGAGTATATTACCGCAAGTGAAGCTGCCAAGGAAGCTGTGTGGATGAAGAAGTTCGTTCACGAATTAGGAGTGGTTCCGTCCAGCACATCACCCATCCCATTGTTGTGTGACAACAATGGAGCGATCGCCCAGGCTAAGGAGCCTCGGGCCCATTCGAAGTCAAAGAACATCGAAAGAAAGTACCATGTACTGCGGGAGATCGTTGGTAGAGGGGACGTCCTGATTCAAAAGGTAGCATCAGCGGATAATGTGGTAGACCCATTAACTAAACCACTCACACAGAAGGTGTTTGAGAGACACGTAGAAAGTATGGGAGTCCGGCTTGTACTAGATTGGACCTAAGTGCAAGTGGGAGCTGTTGGACAGTTTTTGTATGCCCTTAGCTTCAATAAGTTCTGATGTACTTTTGATATTTAATATAAATAAATAAAGTACATGTTTGATTCATGTTATGTGGTATACTTCTGTGTAAGACCCTAAAACTTGACACTTAATAAAACTTGTGTTGGTTTTAAATGTTCACAGCCATTGGATAAGTCTGGGGAGATTTATCCTGCCAAGGCTAACACTAGTGTGCTGCCAACTATTGGGGTGGCTTGTCTCAGCTGCTAGGGTGAGACCCAAGGCACAGGCAGTGTAGGACTACTTGAACCCTTGAATCGGACCAGATTTCTAGTATTGCTCTAGACCTTGGAGATTGATGGGCAAAACCAGAAAATTACACCTAACCCCTAGACCCGATTATGGTACTGCACTAAGTGTCGGATTGGGCTGTCTTTGATATGCCAATCAGTGAGATCCTTAGTGGGGGTCAAAACCTGGGTATGTTGGGACAGTCTGAGAATTCATCTGAGTGGGTGATCATAGTGACGAAATCAGCCCCTTTGTCAGACAAAGGTAATGATTGGGGATGCACTCTCTCTGATGGAAACCAAACTGCCAGCAATTGATTTCAATCGTTGGAATTTTGTTTTGCAAAATTTATAAATATGATATATACTTACATATGGTTTCAAAATGTTTGCAAATGGTTTTAATTCCCAGGATCCATGTGAGTAGAGAGTGCAACACTGTTTCTTGCAGCCGGGGGAGAGGTCCTCTCTTGTCGGGCAGTGCTTGATCATTATGGTCTGAGAGGGTTGAGTGTAAGGTCATTTAGGATAATACCTAATGGGCTAATCTTGCATCTTCCCGCAGTCCCTGGGTTTTTATAAGATGGCTTGGCCCAGAGACCACTTAGTGTAAGTGTTGGGCCCATGGGGTCCATGTGATGGGCTCAAGGGGTTCATTGGGCTTTCTAGTGAATTCGGTTAGGTTTTGTAACAGAGGCTGCGCCGAACCCATGTGGATGGTGTGTAGATCAATGTTTGGGTCCCACGCCATACAAAGAAGCCCAACTGGGCAGTAGTTTGGAAGACTATTGAGCACTTATTACTTAATGGGCCTAAAGCCCATTTCGAACTGGGCTGATTTGATCAGTCACTTGAGGGGGCGGATCTGAGATTAGGATAAGCCCAAAAGCTAATATAATCTGTAGATAAGATTAAGAAGAGTCCTAATCCAAATACAGATTTGGATAAGGGCAACTTCTGATATGATTAGGAGGTTTTCTTAATCATTAAGAAATAGGAGGAAACCCTAATTCACTGGTCTTGAATTCGAACCCTAGAGAAGAAAATAGCAGTTCGCCACCTTCTTCTCCAGCAACCACCACCCTTTTTCTGCCAGTTCGAAGAGATCAAGAAAGGTTCTTGATTGTTCGTGTGGTGCTCATTGTTTCCAAAGGATTCTTGTGAAGGATTCAGTGCATAGGACGCACTCTGCTGGTTCTGTTCCATAGTGGTTGTGTCATCTTCAGCAGGAGTAGATCTTGGTGTCTTCTTTTGGCGTGAATACCAACTTTGTATCAGGTATAACCTTCCCTTGTTTTAGGTTCAGATCTGGTTCGCTTTTGGTTCAAGAGGATCCTTGAATTTGATTCTAAAATTAGGGAATACGATTCCCAGTTGGAAGGAAGGTAGAAAATTTTTGAAATTCGCCCACCCATTCTGCAACAGTTTTGGTGTCCATACGATGGATCCTATCATCCCTTTCACAAGTTTTTTCATTTTATATTTAGAATTTTAAGGTTGATTCTTTTAATTTTAGCATTTTCATGTATTTTTGACCTGTGGGTCAACTCTGATCGAACATTTAGTATTATGGTCTAGCATTTTCTGGCCAACTCAAAATCATCCAGACCTGAATCAACGTGAACCCAACCCAATTTTCAGGTCTACCTAGAACCTCTACAAAGCACAAGAGTCTTACCTCCAGACTCCAGCATTAGTCTAGGTTTGGGTCCTTGAGTTTAACTAGGGGGCTCATTGTTCGTCTGCTGCCATTAAGGCGTAGTCTAAAATTGCATATAATATGGGTGTTCTTGGGCCGAAAACTTTAAGGCCCATTCAACCCGGACTAACATATTATACTAAAACTATTTTTCGGCCTAGAAAGCTGGATGTTTGGGCTGGGCTTGTTATTAGATTCAAAGTATGAATTAGGTTGGACCCAAAGTGATGTACTACCTTCAAAAAACATGTTAAAAAAACCTTTTTTTTTAGGTTAAAATAAAACCTATTTCGTTGAGCATATTCCTACTTCAATTGTCTGCCTAATAATGCCTATATATTGAAATCATAATAAACAATAGTTTGGTGTTTCTTGGGTTAAAACATCTTACTTTTTGTATTCCAAACTGAAAAATTGCATATTGATAACACCATGGTGCCAAACAGCACCTAATAAGTTCCATCATTACTAACAAATATTGTAGTATTCTTCTTATTGTTTGCCAACAAAATACAAGTGAAAACAAGAACCAAAATAAAAATTAATGGAAATTCAAAAGAAACTCTTTTTTTCTTTCTTGACAATGCTTCATTGGCAATAACAATAAAGTAAAATTATGTTTTCGTTTTTTTTTTTTTTTTTGAGTGGGGTGGGGACTCTTACCATAAACTTGCAACAAAATAAACATCAAAACAAAATTATATCAGAATTCGTATTGTTTTAATTTGCACTCTTGTACATGCTTACTAGTGCAAATGAAATTGCACTACAAACAAATGGAGCCTTGGGGATAAAAAAAGCATGACTGAATCTGAACAAGAAGTCTCTAGTAGCCCCATTGGCTTTGTCATGCTGACGTTAGATCATGAACTTATATAATTTTTCTTTTTAGTCATTTTTTTATATATTTTTTAAGGGCTACAAAACAGGGGTAGCCCATTCCCCAACCCATAACCTCCCAACCCAGGTGCAGGTGGAATTGATCCCAAGTCTCTACTACGACTAGCATGAGACCTTACCAACCAGCTGGTTGGCACCTTGCAAAAAAAAATACAAAGAAGGGCAATTTAATATTTCATAATATTATATATTTATATATTAATTTTATATTATTTTAATAATATTTAAAAAATAGGTGGAACAAAAAATAATATAGATCAAATTAGTAAGAAATGATTTAAGCATTCATAATATAACAATGGCCTGAAATAAACAAATGACGAAACATGTAGCCAACCCCATATAAATGGGATAGGATATGGCTTGGATGATGATGAAATGGGTGGAATTCCAAAACCTGTGCCCAAATAAATCTGCCATAAACATTCCATGTCATGTAGGTGGCTCTACAGCCCAAAATTTAGCAATCCACTCCAGGACGAATACACGGGGAGAGCCTCATTTTGTTTCCATGACCCATGACTTCAATATTATATTCATCTTTAGATAATTGTCTTGTGTTATTTGAATTCTATTTTTCCTTAAAAACAACATTTTTCTATAAACAAATAATCAATTGATAATCATTGACAAAATCTGTGAATACTATATTTTGTAAAGAAAAGGAAAAGTAATAGATTAATTTTTACAATGGAAGTACTTTTGTATTTAAGTAAGAGATTTCCTTAATCCCCTTAATAAAAAATAAGGAAAGATTTTAAAGTTTACAAAATACTGTCGCTGAAGAATTTGGATCATTTTACCTGATTTCAATACAAAAGTGCTTCAATCCAATTCTTATCTGTTACTGTGATATTAATAGTTCTATTGTTGTTTTTATTTTTATTTTTTTTAATTTTGACATTTTCAAAAAAAGAACTAAATTTCTTTCTTCTTTTTTCTAAGAGCCGTCAGATAATTTATTGTAACAAATCCATTCTCAGTACAAGCAAAAGGAAAGGAAATCAGGAGGAGAAGACCAAGTAACAAATCCAGAAACAGGACCACCAAGTTTCGATTTATGGACATAAACTTCTTCAAATTTATCTATAACAACCTATATTTCATTCAAAAACATAAATCATCAAAACTAGCAACAACATTCTTAATGTTAGATATAACTAGTTGAGCAATCCTTGAAGAAGAGAGCAAGGTCCCTCGCAAAGCACTAATCATAACCCATGATTCCACACCTTCAACATCACAAAGAGGAGATGAGGTTGGAGTAACGCCTGCTATGAAGTATGATGAACCTATTATTCACCCCAATAATCACCCACCCAGCAGATCTAATTGGATTCGTCTTTTGACAACAACATCAATGTAAATAATTATATCCGCTTCAGAAGGGACACGGTCTGATTCCATACTCCTAACCACCACATCCTCCTCATGTATTGTTGTTTGTTGAATATTGTGCCATTCACCACAGAAACGATACACACTTTGAAGTACATCCATGATCCATGGGTTGAGTTGAATACCCCTGAAAAATGCATTTGTTACAAGCTTCCTGGATCTTCCACAACACAATAGTCATGAAAATCAGGTCAAAAATCATCTCCTCATCATGACCCCTTGCACCAATCACAGAATTCTGAATCCATTCAGCAATAGTTAGATTTGAAAGCTGATATGGTCTTCAAGATAAAGAAGACTCAAACCAGATAGATCTAGAAAATGAACAAAACCAAAATAGATGCTCTGATGATTCAATGTTGTTACACCCAAAAGGATATAACACTTTAGGCCCTACACCAAAGAGTTTATCCCATGTAACAAGTTTTCCATGTAAGATTTTTAGTAAAAATAGTAAAATCCTCAAGTAAAGCCTCAATTTCCATAAACTCCTCCAGAATGCACCATCTTGAGAGTCAATTGAAATATAGCATAGATGTTTGTAGGTAGATTTTACATAAACAAAGTTTTGGGGAATTCACCATGAGTTAGTTTGGATTACTCCACATGGCAAATGAAGAACCTGAGGTTACATATTTGGATTGCTCCACATGGCATTCGTGTTGATCCAAGTGGTTGCTTAGGATTCATTGTTGCCAAATGTTCAAGAGAGTTAACTCCTTCGAGCGTTCTCGAGAATTGAAGAGGCAACTACTGTAGTCATTTTGTTGAGTGTTGCAGCTATCATATCTTAGCTGACCACTCAACAATTGACTTCGACCTACAAATAAATTTAGATGGATTTTAGACAATTTTTTTTTTTGAATAAAAATCGCACAATCCACGTTTAGAGCCTCTGAACCCCCGTGCAATGACTAATCATTGCTTTGGTTTCTTCTTTATTTACCCCCTCATTTCTCATTCTCATTACAAGTTTCTTTTCTCGTTGCTCACCTTCCTCCTCATCTCCTTGCTTCCTTTCTCCTCTTCACTTTTTCGGGTAACAAATCTCATACACCTCTGCTAAAGGTTTGATATTTTTTGTGCATTGGCTTTTGTATCATATTAGCTTTTCTACTGGAAGTTCCATTTAGATTGATTAGTTATTAGATTTAGTAATATCTTGTATCATGTTGCCTACCTTACAAGTTGTTGGACAAATTTTTTCCATGACATTCTATGCTCATTTTAACCAACTTAAGCTTCTTTTTTCATTTTTCCTTTTGCAGTCATTCTATTTTGTTTAGATAAGGGCTTCACTTGATGATGTTTAATGCATGTAGGATTTCTTTGCTAGGTGTACATTGAACACTACTTTTTATTTGGCTTTCCTGCAATCACTTGATTTACCTCATAACTGGAAATGTTATTATTTTGTATGTATGGATGACCAAATTTCATTGTGGTACAAGTTACAACTAACTCAATCAAGGTTTGCAGTAATATGAAAACTGAAGAGAAAGTGCACCTACATCCACAGGTAACGGTGACCTAAAGAATCATCTGTGAGAAAAAGAAGAAGAAGAAGATGATGATGATGGTGGTGATGATGACTGATAAAAATGACTTTTATAGATGACCTAAATGCAAATCCTAAGCTCCGAGCAGGAAGGTTAGATTCCAACTAGGAAAACTCATAGGATTTTCCACTTCTAACAAGAATGCATATAGATTTTGTGTACCAATCAGAAAAGGCTTATATAAGAAGTGTCTATCTATATGTTTGTTTCCATGGCAGTGAACTATGCCTTGGGGATTTGGGAGTAGCAGGAGCCCTTCAGTTTATAATTGTTTTGTCTAAGATAGAATTCAAGGCACAGTATCCTAATGTCTTGAAGCATTTCTTGCTTCTGGCCTTCCTATGAGATTGATGAATTGTTTGAAATTTTGTATATTTTCCTAAATTTGTATAGATATGCTTTTAATTCTCTAATAAGGTTTTCTAGTTTTAAGCTTCTCCTTTTATTGTATACGTATGCATAAGAATTTGTTGGTATCTTATACCAACTACTTCATTTGTTTGAATTGTTTATACATATAAAATCGGATAAAGTGTGGTTCATTGCAAGATAAGATTTACGTCCAATCTTAGTTGATTCTATTTTAAATCTTAAAGACCTATATTTCTGGTTTGCTATATGTAATAGAGAAGGAAGAAGCAAGGTTTATATATTTGGGAGAATAGAGTGGTTGCCTTAATCAGTTCACTCTAACCTTTTAATTAACTCAATACAAAACCAAAGATTGTAAAATTACATCTTTGACCTTAATTCACCATGCCTCTTATTACATTGATTTTCTTTACTTAAAGAATGAGAATATTGTTCATTTGGGGAAGATAAGACACAATGGAAGAAGAAAATTGCAGTAAAGGAGTGGGGACTGACAAGGATGAAGTAAGCACAAGAAAATTTTCCTCAAGTATTAGGGAACCAAATTCTTTCACCAAATTAGAAAGGTCAAGGCAAACCCCATCTAGAGAATTAACCAACTCAAGAGCCAAAGGAATTTCAAAATCCCACAACCCTTCCTAACCAAATCTATCCAACCAACTCACCTATCTAAATCTGATTCCTAGCTCTACAAGCCCATCTTGAGTGAACTACCCTATATCAATTTGGCAGCAAAGCACCTGTTCGTAATCCATCCTACATCACTTTGAGTGAACTACCTTTCTCTATCTTGAATTCTTTTGTACCTCAATACTTTCTAATTTCCTATTCAATATCTTCTGTGGGCTGCATTTTATGCCTTCTTTTGTTCCAAAAATTACCTAAATCTAACTAAAAAAACTGTCAAAGTTTTCTTCCAAACACAAAAATGCAATCATATCCTCTCAGCCCCACTTCCTACCTTCTAACAAAGAACAAGCCCAATCACATGATATGGTAATCATGTTTTGGTAAATGATAGAAGCAAGCAACATAAACAGAATAGTGATTAAAAAAGTAAGGCTTTTCAAATTCCTATTCAATCCAACCAACAAAAACAGAATAAAGATATGGTTATTTATCTTTTTGTGTGTAGAAAGAAGGAAAACCCGTCATAGTCCATAGCTCAATGCCAATAGTGCCTGAGGACCAGCCATCATTTGTAGTGGCTTGTTAGCTGGTTTGTTCCAATGTTGACGCGGAATCAAACCCCGCAACCAGCACTTTGGGGAAAAAAGGGGTCAAGCATAGCACCAAATACCCAAGAAAAGTGATGTTTATGCACATAAGTGCACCTCCTGAATTAGTTTGAAGAGAACTCTCACAATGAGATATTCTTCATTTAAATCTTTAAAACTAGGCAGAAATTTGACTTTTTTAAAAATTTGGTTTTGCTAAGTAGTTGGAAACATTGAATAAAGTGGTGGAGCATTGGGGGTTTATTTTGATAGAATTTCCTTTTTCCACGCATCCTTTGGAATTTGGATGGGCTTGAAGTTCAAAACCTTGTTAAAGAATGAAGTGCTTTGGCTGTATTTTTTTGCTTGTGCATTTTTTGTTATAATTATGATTATAATTGTTGTTATATGTTAGATTGTCTTGATCATTAACATAGAATATGAAGAAGGTTGATGCCACTTCATTTTTAGTTATAATTAAACCTGGCAAAAAGTTGATCCAACCCAATCTGAAAAAATAGGGTTAAGGCCTCATATTTAGCTACCCGAATGTGAAAATGACCTGACCCAACCGACTCGAAAAAAACTGGGTTGGGTCATGGATCAACCCACTGACCCGATTATCAAGTCTAATTGGGATCATTTATGCATTGTTAGAAGTTTCCACTCTTTAATTTTTTCTATTTAATCTTTATTTTTATTGTTTACTCTTTAAATTGTTAAGTGTCCAAGTTTTTTATTTTATATTTGAAATTTTAAGGTTAATTTTTTTAATTTTGACATTTTCATGTAATTTTTCTTTATTTTTTGGGATAACCTGAATTGACCCATGGGTCAACCCTAACCTGAACATTTAGGGTTAGGGCCTAGCATTTGACAACCCAACCCAAAATTCAACCCGACCCAAAATCAACTCGAAGTACGTTGACCCAACCTGAACCCAACCCACCCAACCCAATTGCCAAGTCTAGATAATTGGTCGGGAATCAAGCTTCAGAGACCTTATTGAGGATCCCAAAGCAGCGGGACTCTCAACAGAGAAAAGCTTGGAACCATCTGATGAGGTAATTGTAATACTGCCACCATTTGACCCTGCATTAGTTGCTGCTTTCAGAAGAGCAGCCAAGGTAAAGAATAATTGCAAAGGTTGATACTCAAAAAGAATGGTTACTCTTGTATGCATCAATGGAGGGGACAACCAATATATATACAATTACGTCAAGACTAAAAATAGCAAGACTAAAATTAGCAACATGCTAATCAATGGAGGAGCAAATATTCTAACTTCCTAAAACTCTATAAGCACAATATCTTTCTAAATATGTACAATATCTCTATTACTCCCCCTCAAGTTGGAGCATGTAGGTCATGTATGCCCAACTTGCGAAGAAGAAAATCAAACTGACATTGGCCAAGTGCCTTTGTCAAAATGTCTGCCAACTAATTGTAAGTTCGCACATGAACAGTTGCAATAGTCTGGGCTTGCACGACATCACGAACAAAGTGACAATCAACCTTTATATGTTTGGTGCGATCATAAAACACCGGATTGGCTACAATATAAGTAGCGGCACGACTATCACAATGCAATCTCATAGGTCTGGGATGTTCCACGCCAAGGTCACGTAGGACACTCTTCAACCACTTCAGTTCACACGTTGCGGCAGCCAGGGACCTGTACTCTACTTTTGCAGATGAACGTGAAACGGTATGTTGCTTTTTGGTTTTCCAGGAAACAAAAGACCGTCCAAGCATCACAAAATACGTAGTCAAAGAGCGTCGTGTCAAAGGACAACTAGCCCAATTGAAGTCACAATAAGCATACAGTCGGAGATCACTGTTGGCGCTCAAGATGATTCCCTGTCCTAGATTCCCTTTGAGGTGTTGGACCACCCGTAGAGCTGCATCCCAATGTTCTTGTCGTGGTTGTTGCATAAATTGAGCCAACATGTGCACAGAATAGCAAAGCTCAGGTCGTGTTATAGTAAGATAGATCAATCTTCCTACTAGACGTCAATATTTTTCTAGGTCATCAAGCAACTTCCTGTCGGCCAATGCGAGCCGATGATTTTGTTCCATGGGCAGATGAGCCGGTTTAGCTCCCAGCAATCATGTTTCAGAAATAATATCTAGTGCATACTTTCGTTGATAGAGATAGATGCCCTCATCTCCTCTGATGACTTCAATGCCAAGAAAATACTTCAACAACCTAACATCTTTCATGTGAAAGCACCGACTCAGATACTGCTTGAATCGATGTATCATCTCCCCATTGTTTCCTCCCATAACAAGATCATCCACATATACCAAAACACAGAGCGTAGCTCCTTCCTTATGGTAAGTGAATAAAGAATAATCTGAGTGTGATTGAGTAAATCCATACATCTTCAAGGCCGTGCCCAATTTGGCAAACCAGTTTCTGGGTGCCTGTCGTAATCCGTACAAAGATTTTCGCAAGCGACATACCTTTCCTGGATGTGTAGATGAAAAACCAAGCGGCAATCGCATGTACACCTCTTCTGCCAGGTCACCATGCAAAAAGGCATTGTGCACATCCATCTAATGAAGCTCTCACTTTCGTGCTGCCGCTACAGCAAAAAACAACCGAACAGTCACCATTTTTGCTACTGGAGTGAAAGTCTCATTATAATCTATCCCAACCTTTTGATTATTCCCTGAAATCACTAATCTAGCCTTGTAACTTTCGATCGTTCCATCCGAGTTATACTTGGTCTTGTACACCCATTTGCACTTGATCGCTTGCTTCCCGGGAGGCAACGTTTCAAGGGTCCATGTGCCATTACACTCAAGAGCTTCAATCTCCTTCTTCATGGCTTGTCTCCAATGTGGCTCATGAATCGCTTTTGAAAAATATGTGGGATCTTTTCCTGTAGTTATAACTGCTAAGAACTGTCTATGTCTCAAGGAAAAATTAGTTAAGTCACGTAGCGTGTAATAGGATAAGACACACCTGAGGAGTGGCACGATGTGGCATGATCAGCGAGGGGGTAGTTAATGTGTTGCGCTGTGTGGCATACATAGTCCTTCAGCTTCTCAGGAGGATGTCTTTCCCTACATCCTCGACCAAGGATTTTACCTTCACTGTTCATTTCCAAGTTCACGTTGTCCTCTCTCTGTTCATTAAGAGCCTCACTACTCCCCCTTGCTTCCGGAGTCAAATCTTCTTCAGGAGTTGGTTCACCATTCGAAGTATTTGCACTATCCAGCTCATGAAAATGTACATCATCATTACAGACAGGTGGCTGCTCGATCACACCAGTGTTAAGAGATTTAGAGACAACAACCTTATAAGGAAAAATATGTTCAAAGAATACAACATCATGGGATACAAAGAACTCATTTGTATCCAAGTCATAGAGTCTCCATCATTTCTTACCGAAAGGGTACACAACAAAAACGCACCTTCAACTTCGAGAACTAAACTTATCTTTGTCACGCCCTTGATAATGAGCATGACATAAACACCAAAAAACACGAATATGTTTGTAAGTTGGTTCTTTCCCAAACAACAATTCATATGGACTCTTTCCATCAAGTAGAGGACTTGGAGTACGGTTAATCAGATATCCTGCAGTCAACACACATTCACCCCAAAAACTTACAGGTAAGTTTGCCTGAAAACGCAGAGCACGTGCAATATTCAGAATATGACGATACTTGCGTTCCACCCTACCATTTTTCTGAGGTGTCCCAACACATGATGTTTGGTGAATGATGCCATGAGTATCACAATAATTGCTCAAGACTACGAATTCTGACCCATTATCACTCCTTATCACCCGTACCTTACTATCAAATTGGGTAATCACCATGGCACAAAATTTCACAATGTTAGCACTAACTTCATTCTTTTCTGCCATCAAATAAATCCACACTACCCGTGAGTAATCATCAACAACGGTCAAAAAATATATAGCACCACATGAAGCAGGAGTACGATATGGTCCCCAAACATCACAATGAATCAAGGCAAAAGGTGCATAAGCTTTATTATTGCTTAAAGAAAACACATCACGGGTTTGTTTAGCTCTTAAACAAATTTCACATAACTCACTATGTGTTTCTTGACTAGCAATTTTATTTTTAATAGTAGGAAGTAAACTAACAACTCATTTTGAGGGGTGTCCCATTCGCTTGTGCCACAGCTCATATGAGTCCACCTTCGCCAATTTGCATGCACTAGTCCTTGCCACACAGCGCCAAAGATAGACCCCATCACGCTTCTCACCCACACCAATCACTGTCCTCGAAGTGGGGTCCTGCATTACACACATTTTGTCAGAAAATGTGTCTGTACATTTTAATTCATCGATAAATTGAGACACAGATATCAAATTGCAATTCAAGTTGGGAACATATAAAACATGTTTTAAGATCAATCCTTTCCCAAGCTGCACTTCTCCTTCTTGCAACGCCATTGTATTCTTTCCGTCAGGAAATCCAACGGCACAAGGAGGGATTTCACGCACATTCTTCAATAACTCCAAATTCCCGGTCATATTGTGAGAACATCCTGAATCTATCAACCACATTTTCTTACCTGTCAATTTCTCTGAAGCGGATTCCTTGTGTGAATTGATCACCGCCATTAGCATTGCCCACTATTCATCATTAAGCCCGGGAAAGCCAGCTTCATCGCTAGTCCGGACAACAGCAACAGTGGTGCTGGCGCCACAGCTTCCTAGTGTCTGGACAGCATTGGCAGCCACTGTACCAGACCCTCCTCGACCCCTTCCTGTTTCTATGCCTCTACCTTCTCATCCCCCACGACCACCAGAACGACCTCCTTTGCTTGCAAACCACCAATCTAGGTAGCTCACAAGTTGAAAGCATTCAAGCACCTCATGTCCAGTTTTTCCACAGTGAGAGCACATCTTCTCATCCTTGTTCGGTGCTTTGGCTCTATTTCCAGTTTGCACAGCAAATCCCACAGCCTTTGCTCGTTCTTCACGTGTTCGAGCCACCGTTTTGTGCCATTTTTCTTGCACAATTATTGCATGTATTCGGTTCAATGAAGGTAAAGGATCTGTACTCAGAATATTCGATCTAACAGTGCCATAAACTGCACTGTCAAGACCCATGAGGAATTGATGAATTTTCTCCTTTTCCCGCTCCAACGCCAGCTCAGTCGCCGCTCCACACTTGCATCCACCACACGTACATTGTGGGTTCTTCATATACCCAGCCAACTCCTCCCACATGGTCTTCATCTTCCCATAATATGCGGATACGGTCATGCCCTCTTGTTTGCAATTGGCCATGTCACTCTTTAATTGGTGAATCTACAGATCATTCCCAATGGCAAACCGTTCCCGAAGATTCTCCCAAAGTTCCTTTGTTGTCTCCATATAGGAGATTGTAGATCGTAGCCCTAGTTCTATTGTATTGAATATCCATGCTACCAACATGGAATTCACACTATACCAATCTTCTAATTCGCTGGGATCGTCACCAGGTTTCGTCACAGTTCCTTCAAGAAAAGCCAGTTTCTTCTTCACCCGGAACGCATTCTTCATGGCTTTGGCCCATTCGTCATAATTATCGCCTTTCAAGACGATCGGGGTCACGACCAAGCCGGGGTTGTCATGTGAACCGAGATAATAAGGGGATTTCGGATCAAGGGTTGGTGGTTTTGCACCATGGCCAGCCGTTCCTTTTCCTTTGTTTTTGTCAACCATGGTGTACATATGGCTCTGATACCATAAAGAATAATTGCAAAGGTCGATATTCAAAAAGAATGGTTACTCTTATATGCATCAATGGAGGGGACAGTCAATATATATACAATTACATCAAGACTAAAAATAGCAAGACTAAAATTAGCAACATCCTAATCAATGGAGGAGCAAATATTCTAACTTCCTAAAACTCTATAAGCACAATATCTTTCTAAATATGTACATTATCTCTATTACAATGCAGCGGAATCAAATAATTCTTTCCCATAAGACTCCTCATCAGTGTCCACTTCTTCATCTGAGTCCGTAGCAATCTGTTCATCAATTCTCTGAGAATGATCAAGGGAGCTTTTAGAACTAAAGTGAGAACCAGTGCTCCTTGCACCAACTCCATGATCCATTTGATAGCTTCAGAGCTTTTCCAAACATCACACCTTCAGCTTCTTCATCTGAAACTGGTCCTTCATCGTCATTATCATCATCATCATCTCCTTCTTCTAGGTCTTGAGCTTCAGCTTCCTGCTTTATTTCTGGGTCTAGGATGGAAACCGGTACATGGATTGAGGTCTGTTTAATTTGCTAGAGATCCCATCTTCCAATTCATAACCTTGAACAACTATGAAGGCATCACCATTTTCTAAATGCTTGGACTCCTCCCCAACAGGCCTCATGGAATTAATAGTAGAATCTACACTCTGAATCTTATCTCTGCCATCTGTTATCTTCTGATTCAACTCCATTAACAGCTGAGTCCAGGGTGGATTCATCTGCATCAGCTCCTGAAGCAGTCTGTTGCTCACTTTCAAGTTTAGATATCCCAGTGTTTTCATCTTCATTAAGACAAATACTTTCATTAACACCAGCACCATCCCTTTCCCCTTTGTGGTCATCTGCAGATACAACCATTACAGTATCAACAGAAGTAGATCCGGTGTCCAAAACATAAACTTCCACCACTCCCGCCTTGTTGGCTATTGGTTCAAGTGATCCCAGTTCCTTGGCCTCATGAACAGGGTTGGCTGCTGCTTCATGTTCAACAGCATTGACTTCCTCTATCTTTGCAACACAACAACATGACTGGATTGATCAGACCCAGTACCCAATCTGACACTTTTCTCTGCTGGTTGTTCCACTTCTTCGGTTTTAGAAGCCTTGTACTCCTCATTATATCCAACAACACCAGATTCTGAACCCAGTAGTCGCTCCTCCCCTTCAGTTTCAGAAGCCTTGTATTCTTCTGTGTGTCCGTCAACACGAGATTCTGAGTCCAACAGTTGCTCCACCACTTCAGTTTCAAAAGCCTCATTTTCCTCTTTATCTTCAACAACACCAGATTCTGGACCCGCCGGTTGCTCTACAATTTTAGCTTCAGAACCATCATTTCCTCTTTGTCTCCAACAACACCAGATTCCGAACCCAACAAAATGGGTTGTCTGGTTTCAACAACCAAGTCTCCTTCAGTGACAGAATTCGTATCATTTGCCTTAATGAAATTTGAATCTACAAATTCTTCAATGACAGGGGCTGATTGATTAGCAATGACAGCTCCATGAATCCGAACACTTGCTGAAAAAAAAATAACAAAATAAAGAAAAGTCAAGTTTAAAATTTAAATACTTTGATTATGCTTTAGGGTGCCATACTTATGTTACACCAAAAACTTTTTTGCATATTTTTATTAACAATTCAAACAATTAATTTCTGTCTTGTTATTCAAACAATGCAAACCGTAGTTCGCTTTTGTAGTTCAAGCATGATGCATTATCCACAACTGAATCGCTATAAAACCTTTGCACTTAAGCCATTAATCAAGTTATGCAATGACGTGTTCTTTTGTAATAAGCGAAATCCTGTTTGTTTTTAAACTATCTTTGTTTTTTTTCTTCTTAATTTTTTACGATTGCAGCAATTCGATATTCATCGCCCGTGCGTGCTTAGCACGGGCGCCCCTCGCTAGTTTTGTATTATTTTATATGCATTTTATACTGCATATATTTATACTACACAACCCGGGGGTAGGGATGGAAATTTTCTCCATCCCTGCCAAGTACCCGACCTCCTCGATCAGGCGGGGATGGGATGAAGATTGCCTTAGCGGGGATAGGGTGGGGATGGAATTAATAGGAATACCTGATTGGGGACGGGGAGTGGAATCCACACCCCACCCCAACCCTGATTATATATATTAAATATATGTATATATATTTATTTATGTTATTTATAATATTTTTCATATTATATATTAAAATATTATTTGCATTTTAAATTTTCCTTTATTTTTAAATAAACATCTTTCTAAAAACAAACTTTTAATTAACAAATTTAAGGATTTAGGTCCCCGATGGGGGAAGCCCTCTCTGTCGAGTACCGGGGATGCAGGCTAAAATTTTTGACAATGATTAATTTAAAACTCGAGGTTGGGATGAGAGGTATGATCCCCACCCCAAACCTGCCCATTGCCATTCCTACCCTGGGGGTCATCCCCTAAACCTATAACACCCCCAAACCCATAAATAGAGTTCCATTAATTATGGTAATTATAAATGTAGCACCCAATACTTATGAAAATTATTAAAATTTTCTAATTATTTATTTGAAAAATTGAAAGTTTTATAATTTAAGTTTCACTAAATTAACAAAGTCACTAATTAGTGCTAAAAAATTATAGTAAATATCAAAATTACTAAAAATATAAAAAAATAAATTTATATTATTGAAATTAATTTTCCACTAAAACATTACTGAAAAATTTTAATTATTTTGTATTTTATATTATTTTATATGTATATATACTATATATATTTATATTTATACTCTTTCCAAACTGAACCATAAGTTCCTTCTGACCATATGAAAAAAGTAAAGCTTTTTTATTTATTTTTAACTTTTATCTACAGCTCCCTTTAAATTTTACTTCTGCTTCACAGCCGCTGTATACTTTACATGTGAAAATAATATGAAGCTTGATGCTGTTCTGTAAGTTTCCTCAATGAAAGTTCCATCACTCAAATTTTAACAAACTGATTGTCTTGCTAATGGTGAACAAAGAATATCTTCTTGCTGTGGTGAGAGATGAGTCCAATCTAGTTCTTTGGGTTTTGGAAAAGAAAGGAGTCCAATCTATGAATTGAGATAAGATACAAAGTAGTCGAAAGTGCAGGCTGACCTTATCGTCTTCAATCTCTCTTCCATTCTTTAATTCTATCTCTTCATCGTGTTATTCCACGTAGATGTAACTACGCTTTAAATTGTGGCTACTTTGACAAAGAATATACATACAAAACAAAGTCATATCAGATAAAAAGGGATAGAATAAATAAGGAGCATTTAATAATTGTGATGGCGATATAATATCAATGGGGATGTCTGGAGTTTTCCCATCACGAAAATATTGTCAATGTATTCTTCTTTGTCCCTTACCAGTACTGCTAATTCACTTTGCTCTATTTTTCTCATAAATATCTAGTATGTATATTATGTGAAATTACTATTTTAGGCATCCCATACCAAGTTACTATAGAGAAATAATGAAGAAAAATATGCATACATCATTGGGTATTTTTGCCATGTGCTACATATATGTGTGTATTTATATAATGGTATTAGTAGGATGAAAATAGGTCAAACCAATTGTTGGGTCCGATTGGTTAATTATTTAATCCACAATCCACATGGTCTTGACAATCACACTCTGGATTAAAAGTAAAATAAAGAGATATTATCTAAAATTTACCATGACTTTTTTGTATTTCTCTTAAAATTCATCATGACTTTTTAAACCTCCAAGAGCTCCCCTTGTCATTGATCAGTTTTATTATCCAAAACTCAAATTCCGTTAAAGATTTCCATTAAATCACCGTTGGTGACCATTAATAGAACTATAGAAGTTGTCCAAATAAGCATTTAAGTATTTTATATGACCAAACTATCACTAAATGGTCAATCAATCTTATTAAATATTTTTATAACAAAATTACCCCTAATTACTCATATTTTTAGAGTATATATTTTAAATATATGCAAGTTGGGTCAGGCCTAGGTCGGGCTTGAAGTATTAAGTCTAGGCCCTGTTCTAAAATTTGCAGGCATAGTGTGGGTCTGGGCCTAGGTTAGGGGTAATTTTGTCATAAAAACATTTAACAAACTTTACTGGCCATTCAAGGATAGTTTTGTCAAAAAAAAAACTTAAATGCTTATATATACAACTTCTATTAATGGTCACTAATAAAAATCTTAAGGCTCAGTTTGGAAGAGTACAAATGCAAATATATAGAGTGCAAAACCTTATGTTTTGTATTATTTCGTATGTATTTGCATTGTACATATTTGCATTTGTCCTCTTTCCAAATTGAGCCCAATGAAAATTGAGTTTACTCATAACGAGTTTAAGAGAAAAATAAAAAAAGTAATGATTGGTTATTTGATTTGCACTTAAAATTACAAAAATACTTTATTTTTTTATATATATATGAATAATAATTATATATCATTATTCTTTTTACTTGTTATTGTCAAGTATCAAAATACATATGATGGACCCCATTTCCTTTTAAAATCTGGATCAGATTGTGAAGGTGAATGTTACAATTGATTGCCCCACATAATGGATGGTTTATGTAGGGGGGTGTCAACTGCATCCTATTCAGATATAACTTGATTTCATTCGATAAATATCCTAATAAATTATATATATATGTATAATTTTAATTATATAAAAACTATCTAAAACAATTAATAAATCAAATTCAATTTAAATATTTAAATATTTAATTGAATTCATATTTGAACATCCAATATATCTAATTGAATTCAACTCAAATATTTGTCTGATTTGAGTTGAATTTGGTCCATTTACACATCTAGTTTCATGTGGTGTTTGGAACCATCATCTAAGTATCATATTGGCATTTTTAATCTTATCTTACAATAAATTATATTTGGTTGGGCACAAATTCCATATAGGCGATTTTAACAATATAAAAACAGATTTATCTCATTTTTTTGACAAACATTTCACTTTTTAAAATTTCAATGGAGTGATAAAAAACAAAATATTGAGAATTAAAAGTTAAAACATCATCATACCAAACACCATCTCAATCGACCTTGCATTGGGAACATCTCCCGATACAAGGTCGGGATGTGGCGAATTCACATCTCCGCCCCACAGCACATCTCCGTATTGGGAACATCTCCCAATGATATATCATCAGTCCTGGAGATGTCATCATTCGGAGATGTTCCTAGTATACGACCGGAATGTGCTGTGGGGCGGAGATGTGATTTCAAATGTGACATTGTGGGGCGCTGATGTGAATTCATCTCAATTGGCCATTAGGGGTGACTCCTGACTCGGTCAGGTAGGCCAATCAATTGGCGATTAGGTGGTTCGTATAAAAAAAAAGATATCTAGATGGCATTTTCCAACCTAACCCCTATATTGCCGGGTTTGAATGATTGGAGGATTCACCTTGAAAGCTGTCTTGTGACATTCTACAAGTTTTCCACGTCATCTTATTTCCAGTGCTGTGTTATTGCCTTTTCCACGTGGCAAAGGGAGGTGGTTTGCCACATTTCTTTCTTTTTTTTTGGTAATGAGCCACATTTCTCTCTTTGTTTGACTGACGGGAAACCGAGAAAGTTCGTCGGCGTTTCAGTCGAAATAGAACACGTGGTTGTGTTAAGGCACTGAGGCTGAGGCGGACAGAACAACATCCCATCCACGTCGCGTAAAATGATTCTTGGTAATACAGTCTAAAGCTATGAAGCTCCAAACCTCAAAAATTTTCCTTTTTTGTATGCCAGATTAATGCCTTTTTTTTATTAAATTTTTTTTAGCCTGAAATAATTTTGGTCATTCCTTGTTAAATTCTGGTTTAAGATACGAGGATAGAGAACCTTTTTGTTTATTTATTTATATTTTATACTATATATAGATTTTTTCTTTTATATTTATATAATTATATTTAATTCCTCTTTGCACAGCGGGAGAATTCCTGTCCTGTTGTTTCCCTCTCGCTCACTCTCTCTCCCCGTCGATTCGCATCGTTGGAGGAGGAGAGCTGGTTCGTAGAGGCTATAACTATAGATTTTTAGGGTTTATGCTTGCAGAAACTAGTAAGAATCTACAGCTCGATTTCTAGGGTTTCTTGTTCACCACAGATCGTCGATCGAGCTATAAATGTAAGTCATTTCTTCATTTTTTTGTCATTTATTTAAATTTATTATAGGTGTTACTTGGGTCCTCGCCTTAAACTTCCCACACACATATTCATTTCTCCAATTTCGGACATTTTAGTCTTGATTGATTATGCGAGACTATTAGTATTTGAATTATGGACATTTGAATAATTTCCATGAGCAGAAAGTCTTTCGTTTCTGGATTTCGTTGTTTTGGGTGGAACTGATTAGGGCTTCTTTTCGAATACATGTTCTTATTGAACGGCATCCTTCGGTGAATTATAAGAATGCCTACGGTCTGAGATGTTTCAAGGTGGAAACTGGGATACGCGCTCTGTCTGGAAGGGGGCATCTTGAAAACACGGATTGTTGAAGGAGGTTAGGAACAGTATTCCTTGTTAGGGTCCTGTAAAATATGATTAAGCAAATACTTGGGAAGCTACCTCGAAAGCCCTCATCAAAATCTTCACCTAATGACAGTAACCATAATGATGGGGGGGCTACTGCACCATCTATAAACTCTTTGCATGGAGCAAACCCTGTTACTTCTGGTCATAACAATTCAAAGGGTGGTTCCATTGCTGGAAAAGCTCCAAATTCAGGTTCTGGTGCCTCCCGCAGTAACAATGGGGCTTCCGTGCCACATTCATCGGCTACGAGTAAATCTAATCAAGGGAAGAAATCTGTCCCTGCTGCCTCCCAAGTAGGCCCAGTGTTAGCTTCTACTACCTATGAGGCACTGCCCACTTTTAGGGAAGTTCCAAGCTCAGAGAAGCAAAATCTGTTCATAAGAAAGCTGAACATGTGCTGTATAGTATTTGACTTTACTGATCCCTCCAAGAACCTCAAAGAGAAAGACATAAAGAGACAAACCTTGCTAGAGCTTGTTGACTATATTACCTCAGTCACATCCAAGTTCAATGAGATTGTGATGCAGGAGATCACTAAGATGGTGGCTGCCAACTTGTTTCGGACATTTCCATCATCAAACCACGAGAACAAGCTCCCAGAAACATATGACCCAGAGGACGAGGAACCCACCATGGAACCTGCATGGCCCCACCTTCAGATTGTGTACGAGTTTTTGTTGAGATTTGTGGCTTCATCTGAGACAGATGCCAAGCTGGCAAAGAGGTACATTGATCATTCATTTGTGTTGAGGTTACTTGACCTATTTGATTCTGAGGACCAGAGAGAGAGGGAATATCTGAAGACAATACTCCACCGCATCTATGGAAAATTCATGGTTCACCGCCCATTCATCAGGAAAGCTATTAACAACATATTCTACCGTTTCATCTTTGAGACAGAGAAGCACAATGGAATTGCAGAATTACTTGAGATATTGGGTAGTATAATTAATGGTTTTGCTTTACCACTGAAGGAAGAACACAAACTTTTCCTTGTCCGGGCACTTATCCCTCTTCACAAACCCAAGTGCGTATCGATGTATCATCAGCAGCTTTCTTACTGTATCACTCAGTTTGTAGAGAAAGATTTCAAGCTGGCTGATACGGTAATCAGAGGTCTTCTGAAATACTGGCCTATCACTAATAGTTCAAAGGAGGTTATGTTCCTTGGTGAGTTGGAGGAAGTTCTTGAGGCCACTCAGGCAGCTGAATTCCAGCGCTGCATGGTGCCTTTGTTCAGGCAGGTTGGCAGATGCCTCAACAGCTCACATTTCCAGGTACTCTATTTGGATTAGCAAGCTCTGATTCTCTTTTTTAGCTTGTCATGGTTGTGATTGCTGGATCTTTTCTATCTTTATTGAGTAAGTTATTCCATTATATTAGGTTTTAGTTTGAGAATAAATTAGTATAGACTTACTTAATCTGTTCCTTAGTGAGAAACAAGTTCTGGATAGACTATTCTTGATGTTTGTTTTGATTGGCCTAGCTTAGCAACATGCATTATGTTCATGTTTTTGTCCTATTTAATAAGTAAGGTAAACAACCAAGTATCATATCAATGTGAGGAAGAAGAATTTGTCTCAATCCATGTACAGCTGTATGCTCTATACAACCATGCCATATAGTTTTTTCTTGATTCTAGGAAGCTAAAAGATCCTTCTTGAAAGTTTTTAATTTTTTGGTTTAGTAAATTCTAATTCTTTCGATGGTTACACTTCTGTGCTGTTTGGAATCTTTTTAATGGGTGAAATACCAGTTTTGGAATCATTCCAGTTTTGTTATTCAGGAATTCCAGTTTGACACCTTGTGATTCCTTTCTTTTTCTTTCCTTGCAGGACATATAGGCATCTAGTATGCACTATGAATTCTTTTCTACTGATCAGAAATAAATTATTTCTTTTCTCATGGAAACTAGAAAGCTGTTGGTTGCTAAAGATAGTGTTATTTCTGTTGATTCCTTTGTCTGTAGACATACTATACAACTCATTAAATTTTTTATTGTTTAATCCAATACAATATTTATACTGTGTTAAAATAAATATTACATGCATGTCCATGAATACTCTCTTTTAGGAATTTTAGAGACTTGTCCTGTTCCCATGTCAATGTAATGTGCTTTTAACCTTTCACTCTATTTAGTCAAACAGTTTTTGTTATGGGCCCAGGCGTAGGATCTCATCACGGGTCGGTCCACGGGGAGAACCTCTAGCTTCCCCTTGCCCCTCCCTTTGCGTGCAGACCCTATTGTGGCGACCTAAGGGGTGATTTGTCCAAGAGATCACCCTAACTCTCCTCAACTCTTCTCTTGACTGAAATTCTTGGATGCCTTTATTCAATAATAGTGTCTCCTTAAATAGGAGATTACAAGAGTCTTGCTCTTAGGGAGACTCCTTGCTGAATAGGGAGACYTCCAACTCTATCTTGATAAGATAAGAYTGATAAGATAAGATAAGTTTCTCTTAATCCTAATCTAATAAGATAAGATAATCTCTCTTAATCCTAATCTAATAAGATAAGATAATCTAATCTACTAACTTAATAAGATAAGAATAACAAGATAGTCTAATCTAATATGCTGAATGGATAAGACTGTTGCTGCCGAATTGGATAGGATGAGAACACCAGATCATTGCTGCTGCTGCTCCCAATACATGTCCACATCATTACTCCTCTCTTGGACTACGAGCTTGTCCTCAAGCTCGAATTCAGGATGGGTGTCTTGGAACACAGTCAAAGGAATCCCGGATAGGTGGAAGGACTTTGCCCTCTTGGATTGGGTTCCAATGAAGGGGGTTCATCCTCCTCTTCCTCTTGTTTCTCCAGGAGGCAGAAAAGTCTCTTGCACTTGTGCCCTGCTTAGTAGAGTTCATCGCAATTAAAACATTGTCCCCTTGCCCTGCGTTCTGCCATCTCAGCCCTGGACAAGTGTTTAATAGGGGGTGCAACGACGCTGCTCCCCACACTGGATGCTGATCTGGAATTGTTGCTCGTCAGTGGCTTCCGTTCTTGGCTGGCTGCTGAATATGGAGCCATTCTGAGTGGTTCTGGGGATGGCCATGCTGATGGAGTCCGCCCCATACTGAAGGTTTCGGCTGAGTTGTAGCTTGCGTTCGAAGGCGCGAGCTATATTCATGGCTGTGACCAGGTTGGGGGGATTCTGCATCTCCACGTCCACCCGCAGGGGTTCTGCTAACCCAGCGGTGAACATGTCTACCTGCTGGTCCAGTCGCACTGAAGATGCCCTCGCGAGGAGGGTCTGGAACTGGCGGTGGTATTCTGCCATCGTGCTGGTTTGTTTAAGGTTAATTAGCTCGCCTAAGGGGTTGCTTGTCAGTGGGGGTCCGAACCTAAGAAGGCAGTAGGACTTAAACTAGGGCCAACTGAGCCCGGGTTCCTCATGTTCTAACCAATAGAACCAAAGTTGTGCTTCCTCTGTTAAGTGAAAGGCGGCTAGACTTACCTTATCCCGATCGTCTGTCCGTTGATTCCGAAAAAGGTGCTTGCACCGGTACAGCCAGCCCAAGGGGTCTTCGTTGCCGTTGTACGACGGGAATTCTAACCTACTGTACTTGGGGATGAGTGCAGCTCCTTGGCTAACGAACTGCTGTTCGCCGGAAGACTCCGACAGATCTGGTCGGCGGTCGCTAGTGGCTGTCCCCCCTTCAGTGTTCCTTTCCTTGCTAGAAAGGAATAACTCTATCAGACGCCGCAACTCCCTCACTTCGTCTTTGATCTCACGTACTTCTGAACGGGTCTCCACGAGTTGGTGCTCGAGGTTGTGGACCCTGGATGGTAGCTGCTCCAAATCTCCCATGACGCCCAGCTCTGATACCAAAATGTTATGGGCCCGGGAGTAGGATCTCGTCACGGATCGGTCCACGGGGAGAACCTCTAGCTTCCCCTTGCCCCTCCCTTTGCGTGCAGACCCTATCGTGGCGACCTAAGGGGTGATTTGTCCAAGAGATCACCCTAACTCTCCTCAACTCTTCTCTTGAATGAAATTCTTGGATGCCTTTATTCAATAATAGTGTCTCCTTAAATAGGAGATTACAAGAGTCCTGCTCTTAGGGAGACTCCTTGCTGAATAGGGAGACTTCCAACTCTATCTTGATAAGATAAGATTGATAAGATAAGATAAGTTTCTCTTAATCCTAATCTAATAAGATAAGATAATCTCTCTTAATCCTAATCTAATAAGATAAGATAATCTAATCTACTAACTTAATAAGATAAGAATAACAAGATAGTCTAATCTAATCTGCTGAATGGATAAGACTGTTGCTGCCGAATTGGATAGGATGAGAACACCGGATCATTGCTGCTGCTGCTCCCAATACACGTCCACATCAGTTTCCTTGGTAGATTGTCATGTTTATATATAAGAACTAGAGTACTAGACTGCAGCTTGAACAATTGCTTGCAAAGTACACCATGCTTTCACAGTGCAAATTTTGTGATGTAAATAACTATATATACATTTTGGGAGGATGTGTGGATTGGGGATACTCCTTTAGGTGAGAAATTTCCTTCTCTTTGTGATCTGTCCAGGTTCAAGGGTAAGCCTATTTCAGATAACCTAAGTCAACCATCTCACCTTCCAGGGTTGAACTGGAATTTTGGATTTAACAAGAACCTTAGAGAGTCTGAACTTCTTCTTGCAGTGTCCGAGCTGTTAGGATTGCTGAGTTCAGTTTTCTTGGGGGAAGGTGGATCTTTTTCTTGTAAATTCTTTCTACATTCGATGGTTGCCACACAATCTCCTCTTCATTTTCCAGTCAAAGAAATTTGGTGCCCTGCCCTCCCATTCCCCCTAAAATTAGTGCTTTTTATTGGGAAGTTTTTCATGGTTGTATTAATACCTTTGATGTACTTCAAAGGAAAAGACCAAATTGGTGCTTGTCCCCTAACTGGTGTGTCCTGTGTAAATTGAGTGGTGAGACTGCTTTCCACCTTCTAATATCTTGCCCTTTTGTCAGTTTTGGTTGGAATTGGTTTACTCACCTTCTTGGGTGAGGTGGTCCTCTCCTGATAGGGTGGAAGGTTTATTCAACCCTAATGGTATCAGTGGTAAGACAAGGAGGGGAAGGATTCTTTGGAGGTGTATTAGAGCACCAATACTTTGGACCATTTGGGAGGAAAGAAATGATAGAATATTTGAAAGTAAAGAAAAATGCAAGGAAGCTTTAGTTGAAATAATAACATTGAGGGTGGCAATTGGGTAAAAAGCTTGAAGCTGTTTTCAGCTTTTAAGGTCGAAGACTTTTTCAGGGTTTGGGGACTTATTGCTGCTTCATCATCTATGAGACGACAGTTTTTTGAGACTTGGTCCCCTCCAACAGATGGTTGGAAGAAGCTGAACTTTGATGGGAGTTGTGTGGGTAACCCAAGCCCTTCAGGTATTGGGGGAGCCATTAGAGATGAAAATGGATTCATTATTGCTCTGTACTCCAGTCCTGTGGAGGAGGGTGATGTGGCAAGGGCAGAGTTTCTAGCTGCAGCATATGGGGTTGAGAAGGCTAAAGAGTTGGGGATTAATAGACTGATCATTGAGGGAGACTCAAAAACTGTGATAAAATGGTTGGAAGAAAGGGGAAGGGGTGACATGGCAGTTGAAGAATGATTTTAGAAGATTTAAATGGATGTCAAGGAACATGTCAATCCAGGTGGGATGGGTTAGGAGGTCTGCCAACAGTGATAGCTTAGAAAAGCAAGGGCTTCAAAGAACATATATGTTTTGGGCACATTTGTAATTCTGTTCTGGGTCAGCTTACTAAGCTGATTTCTTTTGCAACTTCTTGTTGTATCCTAAAACATTTTAATTAATGAAATTCTTTCAAAGTTATTGATAAAAAAAAAAACTATATATACATTTTAGCTGAAGTACATCATCTGGAGCAAAGGGGGGAAATTAATATGATGCATTAGGCTGCACAAGTAACTAGAAGGGAGCATGGTATATGTGTTAAACATGTTCTTAGTGATTCAGAATCTCATGAGGTCTCTGCCCTTTTATCTTCTCTCAATGAATTCTTCCTCTCCCCCTCCCATTCTGTCAAACACATTTGGTCTCTAACTCCCCATAGCACCTTCTCCATTAAATCTTCTTCCATCATCTTATTGCTGGTTTCTTGCTCCTTGCTCTTCCATATAGTAGAATTTGGCTTTCCTTGGCTCCCCTAAAACTTTCCTTATGTATTTGGGAGGCTGTTTGGGGGCACATTAATACAGGGGATGATATTCAAAGGAAAAGAAGAGGCCAGCTCTATGTGTTTCCTACGCCTGTAGAGTGCATAATGTGCATAAGGGATGGTGAATCCATTGGCCATCTCCTTATTAACCATATGGTAGCCTGACATTTATGGCAATTCTTCCTGGGCCTTGTTTATGGTGGCAGTTGTAATGGCCTTCTTGCAAGCTAGGTTCAAGGGGAAAAACTTTTTGGAAGGCTTCAATTCATATCATCAGGTGGTGTATTTGGGAGGAGCACAATAGAAGAATTTTGAGAACACTTCAACCCCTTGGGAAGGTCTTAGGGGTGACTGGTGAGATTATATCTCAGATCTTTTCATTGATGTTGTCTTGAAAGCAGTTCAAAGGACTTAATTATGGTGGCTTGGATAGAAATCTTTTTGAAGTTGGGCACTCATCTTTTGTTGATCCTCATCTCAGGTCTCAGCCCTATGCTTATCCAAGGCCGGGTGTAGATTTCATCTTGATGTTTGCTGGCACTTGCAGATCTGGTACTGGTCACTTGGGGTCAGTTGGTATTGGTGGCTCAATTGTTAAAGATGATTTGCGTATGCTAATGAAGTGGAAGGCAGGGTCCCCCTGGTTGGTTTAAGAATAACCAAATCCATTTTTTTTTTCCAGTTCTTGTTGTTGAAGGAGATTCAAAGAATGCTATAGGATGGGCTTCCGATAAGGATTTGAGTCCTTGAAGGCTTGCTCACCTTTTACATGAGATCCATCACATTTTAGCTTCCTTCATTTGCTTGTTTAGATGGATTCCCAGGGAGATGAACTCAAGGGCTGATGCATTATCTAAATCTGGGGTGGATAATGCCTCTTTATATACTTATAAAAAAATGTCTCGTTATATGGTGCTAATTCTTAATTCTTTGCCTATGCATTTTCTGGGTGGTTTCTTGGCTTTGTGCTATTTTGATTGTACATTTTCTCATGTACATCCCCTCCCCCTTTTTTTCCTTGAAATGAAAGTTTTCTAAAAAAATTGATAAAAAAAAGTAACTAATGGGAATGCCAAATTATGCTTGAGAAAGTTATCCTTGTAAAATATTACATCCATGCCTCTTAGTGTCTATAAAGCAGTGTTGCTTGACATAGAAATCAGAATCTGACATGTATCCAGAAGTCCAATTTGGTGAACTAAAAAAAGTAAACAAAATTTTATTATATATTAAATATTATGATTTAATATTTATTCTTAAAATTCATAGATCAATATAAGTATAACAACTTAAATAGTTAACAGTTAAATTACAATTTACAATTGATAAACTAAACTCATGGCTTTTGCCTACTTGCTACTTGGGCCACATTATCTGTTTTTCATTGTTTTCCTAATTTCAATGTTAATTGGAAAAAGGTTCAACAAACAATAAGTCAAAAGTTAAATTTAAAGTGGTAAAATACCAATACTAGAGCTCCTTAGTGGACAGTGCAAATGGTTGGACCATTGTTACATAAATGCATTTAAAGTGAGGAATGTAGTTTGGAGATTTGATGCAGCAGGCATTTTGGTAAATCCACTTGGTTCGCACTGTAGTTGAACGGTACAAATATTGTAACGATTGATTGAAAAGACCAGCTTTCGCTAGGACTAACAATTCAATGAAGTAGTGGAATTTCACAGGGATACTCTATGGATGTATACATTGAAGCATGCAAATCTTTGTCTGTATTTCTCTTCTTTTTCTTGATTTCTTTGCTATTCTTTGTTTTCTTCACTATGATACCCAATATAATTGTGACCTGTTCACCCCTATTTTAGCCATTGAGTTGTCCACATTATTTATCATTGTACACATGTAAATGTGATAATCAATTGTCTTGCAAGGTTTTTGATTTCTCTCTTTACAGTTTTATAGTCTCCTTCCACAATTAGGTTTCTTAGATTGAGTCTTTCCCACTTTCAGCCCTTGTAATTGGCTAGCAATTCAGTTCTTGTGGAGTCTTCGACGCCTATGGGTCCAAGGAGAATGGGGCGAAGTCATATATAGTTTTTACCATTGCACCGCTCTTAGCATGACAGTTTCAATGAGGCCTACTTTGAGTCTTTCTTTGATTCTGTCTTTTGATTGTGTCTTCTCACATTCCTTTCTTTCCACACTGGTTGTAGGATTGTTGTCCTTCTGCATTGCCACACTATCTTCCCTCTTTTCTTGGGGAAAGTGAAGAAAGCTATCCCAAATTAACTTCTCATAATTTCATATTCTTATGGGGTGTCCATTTGCAACTAAATAGAGAAAAGAACTAATCTCAAGCAAGGTTCAAAGTATCAATACACCCTGATATGCTGGAAGGGGTGTATCAGTACTTTGTACCTAACTTGAGGCTTTTTTTTTTTAGTTTTTTTTTTCAAAAATAGGTTAGGGGGTATGTCTTAGGCCTGCTACCCCCTAAAATGGGTCAAAAGGCCATTTTCCCTGTGTTTCAAGTCATAGTTTTCAAGGTGACAAGGCAAACCTAGGTGATGAGAGCGCTTAGTCGCCTAGTTTCCTAGGCACCTGCATAGACGTTGCTTAATGTTCAAAAAATGACAGAAAAATAAGGGCCTGAGCCCCTGTTTTTGTCATAGAAATATTAGTAAAAGAAGGGGTGTAGCCCCTATTCTTGTCATAGAAAAAAAGAAAGCATGAATAAAATCCTTAGAAATGATGGAGAAGAAAGGGTAGAGGCCATGTTTTTGTTCCAGGGATGGAGCCGAGCCTCTATTTTTGCTCTAGAAGAAAAGAAGGGACGGAGTCCCTGTTTTTGTTCGGAAAAAAAAAAGAAAAAGAAGGGGCGGAGCCCTTATTTTTTTTCCAAAAAAAAAAAGAAAAAAGGGGGCGGAGCCCCTGTTTTTGTTCAAAAAAAAGAAAAATTGCTCCAAAAGAGAAGGGGTGGACCATTCCTCCTATGATTGTTGATTTTCCTTGTCTCTTCAAAGACTTCAAACAGCTTTCCTCGTTTCTTTAGTCTTCGAACATCGAATAGCTATCAGAGAACCCTAACGAAATAAGAAACTAACAAAAAATATATGATTTTATGAAAGAATCAAAGAAATAAAATAAATGATTCAGTGTATCTTACTTATCTTAATATTATAAGCTCAAAATATAAAAAATATAAGAAACTTGAAGAACTTATATATAAGTGTCATGGCATTTGGGCAAGCCGAACACTAAAAAGTGTGCCACCTTGACAGCTATGATTGGACAGACACTGATATGACGTACCGTATCAAAAATTTGAACCTTGATCTCAAGTACTAGAGACAAACAGGTAGGAGATTAGCAAATAGGAAGTAGGTTTATACTTAATAACTTGCATTGCAAAGAAAACTCTTGTGGAGTGACAGAAAGTCGAACTTCTGTTTTGGAAAGCTGCATAAATGTTAATCTTAAAATGAAATACCTCCCAATAGAATGCCCAAAATTTTGATGGGATTGGGCTGTTCAAAATAGTCCTTGCTGGAAAAACTTGCTAAGATCTAGGTGGCATTTGGCAAGTCTTTCCTTGCAGTCTTTTGGGCTTTGGCAAGCTCGAAAGACCAAAAATCAGTCCTTTTCCATTTGGTAACCAAAAGCTAATAAGACCAGAAGACGCATGTGCAGAAAGACCCGAAAAGGCTGAAAACGTCGAATTTTGGGAAGCTTCAAATGAAGCTTTCTGGTCTTTCTGTGTGGTAAATAGCCTCTAAATGCATTTTTAAAAGCCCGGTAGACTGAGCCACATGGTCTTTGTCTTTAAAGACAGGACCCCAAAAGCCTCAATACGTCTTTTGGCCATTTGGGCTGCTGGAAGATCTTTCTAGGAAGACTTGCCAAACAGCACCCTAGTTTAACTAGTGAGAATCCTAAAAAGGGATGTATAGGACTAGACTCTTAAGGAATTAAGGGTCTAAATGTAGGTGCTAGGTTTGGAAAAGTCAAAGAAAAAATTTCTTAAACTGTAGGGATCAAATTCAATGCTTTAGAAGTTTTGGATTCCCTTAAATCCCTCATGAGCCCCAAGTTCAAAGAGATTCTTGAAACAGAACAAGAAACAAATTTTGAAATGGATTCTTGCTTGTATGAAGAGATAGAATAGACGAAGGGAAAGAAGTCTTTTAAGTGTTTATTTCTGTTGGAATGTTTACTTTGTTTTTCTTTGTTTGTATTCTGCTGAGTTAGGGTCTGTTTGGTCTAGTTAAAGTAGTTTTTTTTATCATTGTTTATGTACTCTAACTATAGTGGGGGCATAAGGGTCTTTTCCCTTTTAATTATGGTTGCCCTATATATGATAATGTAAGCTGGCGCCACCAGCCAGTTTTGAAGACTCCAAACCCTTTCTCTTCTCTTCTCTCTTCTCTTCTTACTTGTGTCTCCGCTCTTTTGCTAATAGTTTCCCCACTAGAGACCTTCCCCGAATTTAGTTTTGTTTTCCATACAAACATCATGGCGGACATTGCAAAAAAGTTTGTAAGTAGTTGGGAAATGACTTTCCAAAGTGTAAGCGCGTGGACTTCGCAGAGGTGGTGGTCAAACATTCGAAGGTTTGGGGAAATGGCAACGAGGAGGAACCATAGGGGAAATATAGGAGTGGAGAATGATTGGATCCTAGGAGGGGCTGCACTATGTATCCCCCAGTGAGGGATCAGGCCGTTGTAGTTCTCCAGCGATGGGATTTCAGATGAAGGTGACAACTGACAAAGTTGATGGAGGAAGACTGTTGGAAGAGAGGGAGCCTAGAGACAAGGTTCAAAATATTGATACACCTCTGTGTACCGGCAAAGGCGTATCAGTGCTTAGATACACACAAAAACATTCTTTTTTTTTTCAAAATTTGGTTTTGGGGAGTTAAATTCAAGTATTTGGGGTCCCGAAACACCTGTAAACAGGTATATCGGGACCCAAAAGATACGATAAGATACGTCCGATATGGGGTGTATCCTATTGAAATTTTGAACTTTGCCTAGAGAGAGAGAGAGAGCAGGGGGAGGGAGAGAGAATATTCGGGTCTTGCTCATTCGGAAATGGGTACCCAAAATATATTTTCTTCCTTTTTTCGCTTAAATGATCTTTTCGGAATCTTCTAATAAATTTGCCACCTTAGCATAGTTAGCCAGTTGTTAGCCACTAACCCAATAAAAGCATGGCTTAGTCTACCATTTTATGATCTGGGTTGGATTGGGCTGGTCGGGTTTGGGTTCAAGTCAGGTTAACCAGGTCTATTCTCTTTTATATGTCCATGCCCTTACACAAGGAGAGGCTAAGGAAGTTCTAGCAGAACCCTTGCATATGACCCATTTGTCATACCATGGGTGCATGAAAGAACCTTACTCATCCAAAAAGAAAATTACAAAAACCTTGTACTATTCCATAGCCTATTAGCTTCTAGAGATAATAGTTAAGCCATTTGCCCAGTAAAGCAGAATTATTGTCCACTGACCTCCCCTTGCAAGAGAATCTACTAGATCTGTTTTCTCGGTATTATATTATACATTACAGGGGATTAAGGGGTGGGGGTAGAACAAGGTGCACGTGAGGAGAGCCTATAGTTACATGGTTTGATCCCATACCTCCATGTTGTGAAGGATACCGAGTGACTCAGTCACTGGCAATCTGCTAGTAGTAAATCACACCTGCAATAATCTGAATTAAAAGAAAAGAAACAGGAGAAAAGAGCGAGATTGAAGAGAGAGAAGTGATGGAAGAAGAAGATGGAAAAAAGGGAAGAAGAGAGAGTAGTTCAAAACCTCTCTTCAGCTCCCAATGGTCTCTTTTATTCTTTTATTGTAAAAAATAAGGACAATTACATGAGTGCCCTTAGTAGGGCGTCCATCACTAAAGACAACAATAAAAAACAATAAAAAAAGAGAAAACAGGCCCATAACTAAAGCCCACTACCTACTAACACAAGTCATAAACATAACTTAAAGAAAAACAAAGAAACTAAGGCTCATTTGGCCTGTTATCTCTACACTCCCCCTTAAGCTGAGCATAGATATCAATCATGCCCAGCTTGCTTACACAATGTTGTAACTTTGCCTTGGGGATACCCTTTATTAGAACAACTGCTAACTGTTGCTCTGAGGCAATAAATGGAAGGCAAACTTCTCTTGAAGCTACCCTTTCTCTTATACAATGCCAATAAACTTCAATATGTTTTGTCCTATCATGCTGAACTAGGTTGTGAGCTATGTTGATCACAACCTGTTTATCACAATAAAGCATTAAGGGCTTATCATCTATAATACCCATCTCCTCTAGAAGTGACCTGAGCCATAACAACTCTAAAACTCCATGTGTCATTGCCCTATACTTTGCCTCAGCTGAAGACCTGGCTACTATTGATTGTTTCTTACTCCTCTAGGAGGCAATGTTCTTTGCGACCAAGGCACAATAACTCGATGTAGATCTATCATCAATACTACCAACCCAATTGGCATCTGTGTAAGCCTCTAGCTTCATGTGTCCATGCCTAGAGAAGAGGATACCCTTTCCTAGAGTTCTCTTTAAGTAACAAGGAACTTGTTCTAAGGCAGCCATATGTGCGTCTTTAGGGGCATGCATAAACTGACTGATCACACTAACAGCATAAGAGATATCTAGTCATTTCATGCAAAGGTATAGCAATTTCCCCAAAAATCTCTAGAACACTCCTATGTTTGCCAAAAGCTCATCATCATTAGCTAAGAGTTTATGGTTTTAGCATTAATAGGTGTAGAAATAGGTTTCGCACCAAGTTTCCCAGTCTCTGTGATAAGATTTAATACATACTTCCATTGGGAGATGACAATGCCATCTTTAGACCTAGCAACTTCAATTCCCATGAAGTATCTCAACTCCCTTATATCCTTAATTTCAAATTTTGAGTTAGGGAATATCTTGAGTGCCTGCCTGAACTTCCTCTATATCACTCCCTATAATATCAACATCATCAACATAAACAATGAGGAAGGTAACCTGAGTGCCTTTCCTCTTCACAAACAAGGTATGGTCAGACTGTGTTTGTGTATAGCCAAACTCAACAAGTGTAGCTCCGAATCTATCAAACAAAGTTCGTGGGGATTGCTTGAGGCCATAAAGAGATTTCTTCAACTTGCATACCTTGCCTTGCATTTCCTTACCATACATACCTGGTGGAAGTGACATATAAACCTCTTTAGTCAAGTCTCCATTTAAGAAAGCATTCTTCACATCAAATTGATATAAAGGCCAATCAAAACTCACTGCCAAGGATAACAGAACTCTCACTGTGGTCATTTTTGCAACTGATGAAAAAGCCTCCATATAATCAACTCCATATACCTGAGTATAACCCTTGGCTACTAGCCGGGACTTATACCTCTCAATGGTGCCATCAACATGATACTTGATAGTAAACACCCACTTACATCCCACTGGTTCCTTCCCATGAGGCAAATCTATAATATCCTAGGTACAATTTTTACAAAGTGCTTCTCTTTCAGTTCTCATAGCCTCCCTCCATTATGGTTTAGACAAGGCCCTTGTAATTTGACTTGGGTATAGGCTGAGAAGAAATGGAGGTTAAGAAAGAATAATAAGACGAGGATAATAGGCTGTAAGATAGGTGTTTAGATTTTGGAAATTCAATGTGTTGAACATTTCCTCTTACCTTTTTTCACAGCAATAGGTAGGTCCAAGCCTGGGAAGCAGGCGGTGAAGGACTTGTCCTCTCTTAAGGAGTTGAGAGTCTCTGAGGCTCAACTGTAGATGAGGGAACAACCTGATCATGTCGTAGCCTTTGTCTCTGATACCACCTTTGAACAATAGGATGAGTAATGAAAATTGGAGGACTAGTAGGAGTAGGAATGGTAGAACTAGGAGACAAAGGCTCTGCCACTAGAAAAAAAGGAACAACAGGAGATTGGACCTCAAGGATCAGTTTCCGTTTTTGTATGCTCTTTCTGATTTGAAAAATGAGCCGATCTCGTCTTTCACCACCCCGTCSTCTTCCACTTCTGGGATTGGGTGGAACTTGGGTCTAAGAAGGGATTTGAGGGACTCAGAC